>SZWC01010111.1:42973-75877 GCA_023375785.1 Penium margaritaceum
GGAACACTAGCTGTAAAGAAGAAAGCACAAAGACCTTTGATACGTAATGACATGGCGTGGTAACCATGTACAGTGACAAACCAATGTAGGAATATGTCACAAACCATGACCAAACGGATTTCACAGCGTGTGGTCAATGTTGAAAACTCATAACACGAGTCACAGATGGTCAGTGGGGGAAACCATGGGTTGGGAACACTAGTTGTCAACCAGCAAGTAGAAAGATTATCAACAGGTAGTGGCATGGTGTGGCTAGCGTGCACAGTGACCAACCAAAGGATGCATACGTCACTGAGTATGACTGAAGAAGTCCACTTTGTGTGGTCAACATTGACAACGCATAACACGAGTCACAAATGGTCAGAGGGAGAGAAAATGGTTTGGGAACCCTACGTATCAACTACAATGGACAAAGAAATTCAGTACGTAGTGGCACGGTGTAGCTAATATGCACACCAAACAACCAAACTAGGCATATGTCACTGACCATGACCAGAGAATTTCAATATAGGTGATCAACGTTGACCAACCATAACACAAGTCACAAGCAGTCAGGGGAGGAAACAATGCTATGGGAATATCAGTTCTCAACTAGCAAGATCAACGACCTTCAGTCAGTAGTAGCACGGTGTGGCTACCATGCACAATGACCGACCAATCTAGGCATATGTACTTCCTTTGACCAAAGAAATCTGCTGTGTGTGGTCAACGTTGACAACTCATAATATGAGTCAGAAATGGTCAGAGGGGGAAACAATGGTTTGGGAACACCAAGTATCAAATAGCAAGCACAAGGAGCTTCAATACGTTGTGGCACGGTGTAGATACCATGCACGATGACCAACCAAAGTAGGCATACGTCAATAACCATGACCAAATAATGTCACTAAGTGTGGTAAAATTTGACAACTCATAACACGAGTCACAAATGTTCAGGGTGGAAGATAATCGTTTGTGAATACTAGTTATCGACTAGCAAGTACAGATACCTTCAATATGTAGTGGCATAGTGTGGCTACAATGCACAGTGACAAACCAAAGTTTGCATATGTCACTGACCTTGACCAAATAATGTCACTAAGTGTGGTAAACTTTGACAACTCATAACACGAGTCACAAATGGTCAGGGTGGAAGATAATGGTTTGTGAATACTAGTTATCCACTAGCAAGTAGAAATACCTTTAACATGTAGTGGCACAGCGTGGCTACTATGCACACTGGCCAACCAAAGTATGCATATGTCACTGACCATGACCAACGAATTTCACTTCATGTGGTCAGTGTTGACAACTCACAACACATGTCACTGATAGTCAGAGGGGGATAACAATGGTTTGGTAACACTAGCTATCAGCTAGAAAACACAAAGACCTTCAATACGTAGTGACACAACGTGATAACCACGTACAGTGACTAACCAAACTTGGCATATGTCACTAACGATGACCAACAAATTTCACGGTGCGTGGTCAACGTTGAAAACTCATCACACGAGTCACAAATTGTCAGAGGGGGAAACAATGGGTTGCAAACACTAGTTATAAACTAGCAAGTATGAAGAACTTCAACAAGTAGTGGCACGGTGTGGCTAGCGTGCACAGTGACCAACCAAAGGATGAATACGTCACTGACTATGACGGAAGAAGTCCACTATGTGTGGTCAACCTTGACAACTCATAACACGAGTCACGAATGGTCAGAGGGAGAGATAATGGTTTGGCAACCCTATGCATGGACTAGAAAGGACAAAGAACTTCAATACGTAGTGGCACGGTGTGGCTACTATGCACACCAAACAACCTAACTAGGCATATGTCACTTACCATGACCAAAAAATTTCAATATGGGTGTTCAACGTTCACCAACCATTACACGAGTCACAAACGGTCAGAGGGGGACAAAATGGTCAGGGAATATCAGTTCTCAACTAGCAAGTACAACGACATTCAGTCAATAGTAGCACGGTGCGGCTGCCATGCACAATGACTGACCAAAGTAGGCATATGTACTGCCTTTGACCAAAGAAATCCGCAGTGTATGGTCAACAATGGAAACTCATAATACGAGTCACAAATAGTCAGAGGGGGAAACAATTGTTTGGGAACACCAGGTATCAACTAGCAAGCACAATGACCTTCAGTATGTTGTGGCACGGTGTGGATACCATGCACGATGACCAACCATATGTCACTGACCATGACCAAAGAATGTCACCATGTGTGGTAAACTTTGACAACTCATAACACTAGTCACAAATGGTCAGAGTGGAAGATAATGGTTTCTAAATACTAGTTATCGACTAGCAAGTACAAATACCTTCAATATGCAGTGGCACAGTGTGGCTACAATGCACACTAACCAACCAAAGTATGCATATGTCATTGGCCATGACCAAAGAATTTCACTTCATGTGATCAATGTTGACAACTCACAACACGAGTCACAGATAGTCAGAGAGGGCTAACAATGGTTCGGGAACACTAGCTTTCAACAAGAAAGCACAAAGACCTTCGATACGTAATGACACGGTGTGGTAACCATGTACAGTGACAATCCAAAGTAGGCATATGTCACAAACCATGACCAAACGGATTTCACAGTGTGTGGTCAACATTGAAAACTCATAACACAAGACACAAATGGTCAGTGGTGGAAACCATGGGTTGGGAACACTACTTATCAACTAGCAAGTAGAATGCTTTTCAACAAGTAGTGGCAGGGTGTGGCTAGCGTGTACAGTGAGCAACCAAAGGATGCACACGTCACTGACTATGACCGAAGAAGTCCACTATGTATGGTCAACATTGACAACTCATAACACGAGTCACAAATGTTCAGAGGGAGAGACAATGGTTTGGGAACCCTATGTATCGACTAGAAAGGACAAAGAACTTAAATACGTAGTGGCACATCGTGGCTACTATGCACACCAAACAACCAAACTAGGAATATGTTACCAACCATGATGAAAGAATGTGGGTGGTCAACATTTACCAACCATACCACGAGTCACAAACGGTCAGAGGGGGAAAAAATGGTCTGTGAAAGTCAGTTCTCAACTAGCAAGTACAGCGACCTTCAATCAGTATAAGCACGGTGTGGCTACCATGCACAATGACCGACCAAAGTAGGCATATGTACTACCTTTGACCAAAGAAATCTGCTGTGTGTGGTCAGCGTTGACAAATCATAATAGGAGTCACAAATGGTCAGAGGGGGAGACAATGGTTTGGGAACACCAGATATCAACTAGCAAGCACAAGGACCTTCAATAAGTTGTGGCACGGTGTGGATACCATACACGATGACCAACCAAAGTAGGCATATATCACTGACCATGACCAAATAATTTCACTAAGTGTGGTAAACTTTGACAACTCATAACACGAGTCACAAATTGTCAGGGTGGAAGATAATGGTTTCTCAATACTAGTTATCAACTAGCAAGTACAAATACCTTCAATATGTAGTGGCACAGCGTGGCTACCATGCACAGTGACCAACCAAAGTATGCATATGTCACTGACCATGACCAACGAATTTCACTTCATGTGGTCAGCGTTGACAACTCACAACACGAGTCAGTGATAGTCAGAGGGGGGTAACAATGGTTTGGGAACACTAGCTATCAACTAGAAAGCACAAAGACCTTGAATATGTAGTGACACGGTGTGGTAACCATGTACAGTGACAAACCAAACTAGGCATATGTCACTAACCATGACCAAAGAATTTCAATATGGGTGGTCAACGTTCACAACCCATAACATGAGTCACAAATGGTCAGAGGGGGAAAACATGGTTTCAAAACACTATGTATCTTCTAGCAAGTACAAAGATTATATGTATGTATTCTTCCGGTGTGGCTTCCGTGCACAATGACCTACCCAAGTAGGCATACATCACTGCTCATGACGAAAGAAGTTTAGTGAGTGTGGTCAACGTTCACAACTCATAATACAAGTCAAAAATGGGCAGAGGGAGAAACAATGGTTTGTGAATACTCGGTACCGACTAGCAAGTACAAAGACTTTCGATAAGTGGTGGCACAGTGTGGCTACCATGCACAATGACCAACCAAGGTATGCTTGTGTCACTGAATATCATAAAAAGAGTGTCACTGTGTCTAGTCAACTTTCCTTCTTCCGGCTGGTCAATCAGAGCAAAAGTTGAGAGGTTATTCAAGCTCGAAGCTGCAATATTTGAAATTCCGTCTGCGTCATTCTTTTATGATTAAACTAACGTTGTTATCATTCATACGTTTGAAAACTACCCTCTAATCTTACACTCCTTTGTTTTATGCCCTTTGCCCATAGGAACCCGTATAATGTCATATGGATATCGTATGAACACCATGTGAGTTGGCTTAGTGCTTATAGAGTTAGATACTGGAGCGGTAGGTCCTGGGTCTGAATCCTCGTACGCGCAATATAGAATAGGCTCGCGACCTGGGGGGGAGGGGGGGGGGCAGCCGTGTTGTGATACCTCAACTCTACCATCGAGCCTAAGCCGTGGGGGGGTAGGGGGGGGGTGTCATAATGCGGTCGCAAATCTGTCCTCCAGGTCGTCCACGGAACATCCTTCTAGGGGGGTGGGAGGGAAAATTCCAGTGAAGGCACCTACACGTAACAAATCAACAAAAACCGACCTGGTGTCAAAGGGAGATTTCTTGTTTTGCTATTTATTGACTAGCAAGTACAAAGACTTTCAACAAGTAGTGGAACGGTGTGGCTACCATGCACAATGAACAACCAGATTAGGCATTGGCCACTTACCATGACCAAAAAAAATTTCTATGTGTGGTCAATGTCGACAACCCATAATGTGGGTCACGAATTGTCAGAGGGGGAAACAATGGTTTGGGAATACTAGATACCAACTAGCAAGTACAACGACCTTCAGTCAGTAGTAGCACGGTGTGGCTACCATGCACAATGACCAACCAAAGCAGACATATGTACTGCCTTTGACCAAAGAAATCTGCTGTGTGTGGTCAACGTTGACAACTCATAATAGCAGTCACAAATGGTCAGAGAGGGAGACAATGGTTTGGGAACACCAGGTATCAACTAGCAAGCACAAGGGGCTTTTGATACGTTGTGGTACGGTATGGATACCATGCACAATGACCAACCAAAGTAGGCATACGTAACTGACCATGACCAAATAATGGCACTAAGTGTGGTAAACTTTGAAAAATCATAACACGAATAAAAAATGGTCAGGGAGGAAGATAATGGTTTGTGAATACTAGTTATCCACTAGCAAGTACAAATACCTTCATATGTAGTGGCACAGCATGGCTACCATGCACGGTGACCAACCAAAGTATGCATATGTCTCCGACCATGACCAAAAAATTTCACTTCATGTGGTCAGCGTTGACAACTCACAACACGAGTCACTGATAGTCAGAGGGGGGTGACAATGGTTTGAGAACAGTAACTATTAACTAGAAAGCACAAATACCTTTATTACGCAGTGACATGGCGTGGTAACCATGTACAGTTACAAACCAAACTAGGCATATGTCACTAACCATGACCGACGAATTTCATGGTGTGTGGTCAACGTTGAAAACTCATCACACAAGTAACAAATGGCCAGAGGGGGAAACAATGGGTTGGGAACACTAGATATCAACTAGCAAGTGTGAAGATCTTCAACAAGTAGTGGCGCGGTGTGGCTAGCGTGCACAATGACCAACCAAAGGATGAATACGTCACTGACTATGACGGAAGAAGTCCACTATGTGTGGTCAACATTGACAACTCATAACACGAGTCATGAATGGTCAGAGGGAGGGAGAATAGTTTGGGAACCCTATGCATGGGCTAGAAACGAAAAATAACTTCAATACGTAGTGGCACGGTGTGGCTACTATGTACACAAAACAACCAAACTAGGCATATGTCACTGACCATGACCAAAGAATTTCAATATGGGTGGTCAACGTTCACCAACCATAACACGAGTCACAAACAGTCAGAGGGGGAAACAATGGTCCACGAATTTCAGTTATCAACTAGCAAGTACAACGACCTTCAATCAGTAGTAGCATGGTGTGGCTGCCATGGATAATGACCGACCAAAGTAGGCACATGTCAATGACCATGACCAAATAATGTCACTAAGTGTGGTAAACTTTGACAACTCATAACATGAGTCACAAATGGTCAGGGTGGAAGATAATGGTTTCCAAATGCTAGTTTTCAACGAGCAAGTACAAATACCTTCAATATGTAGTGGCAAAGTGTGGCTACAATGCACAGTGACCAACCAAAGTATGCATATGTCACTGACCATGGACAAAGAATTTCACTTCATGTGGTCAACAGTTACAACTCCCAACACGAGTCACATATAGTCAGAGGGGGCTAACAATGGTTTGGGAACACTAGCTGTCAACAAGAAAGCACAAAGACCTTCGATACGTAATGACGCGGCCTGGTAACCATCTACAGTGACAAACCAAAGTAGGCATATATCACAAACCATGACCAAACGGATTTCACAGCGTGTGGTCAACGTTGAATACTCATAACACGAGTCACAAATGGTCAGTGGGAGAAACCATAGGTTGGGAACACTTGTTATCAACGAGCAAGTAGAAATATTTTCAACAAGTAGTGGCACGGTGTGGCTAGCGTGCACAGTGACCAACCAAAGGATGCATACGTAACTAACTATGACCCAAGAAGTCCACTATGTGTGGTCAACATTGACAACTCATAACACGAGTGACAAATGGTCAGAGGGAGCGACAATGGTTCGGGAACCCTATGTATCGACTAGATAGGACAAAGAACTTCAATACATAGTGGCACAGTGTGGCTAATATGCACACCAAACAAGCAAACTAGGCATATGTCACTGACCACGACCAGAGAATTTCAACATGGGTGGTGAACGTTGACCAACCATAACACGAGTCACAAACGGTCAGGGGAGGAAACAATGCTATGGGAATATCAGTTCTCAACTAGCAAGTACAACGACCTTCAGTCAGTAGTAGCACGGTGTGGCTACCATGCACAATGACCGACCAAAGTAGGCATATGTACTGCCTTTGACCAAAGAAATCCGCTGTGTGTGGTCAACGTTGACAACTCATAATACGAGTCACAAATGGTCACAGGGGGATATAATGGGTTGGGAACACCAAGTATCAAATAGCAAGGACAAGGAGCTTCAATACGTTGTGGCACGGTGTGGATACCATGCAGGATGACCAACCAGAGTAGGCATATGTCAATGACCATGACCACATAATGTCACTAGGTGTGGTAAACTTTGACAACTCATAACACGAGTCACAAATGGTCAGGGTGGAAGATAATCATTTGTCAATACTAGTTATCGACTAGCAAGTACAAATACCTTCAATATGTAGTGGCACAGTGTGGCTACAATGCACAGTGACCAACCAAAGTATGCATATGTCACTGACCATGACCAAATAATGTCACTAAGTGTGGTAAACTTTGACAACTCATAACACGAGTCACAAATGGTCAGGGTGGAACATAGTGGTTTGTGAATACTAGTTATCCACTAGGAAGTACAAATACATTCAATATGTAGTGGCACTGCATGGCTACCATGCGCACTGACCAACCAAAGTATGCATATGTCACTGACCATGAAAAAATAATGTCACTAAGTATGGTAAACTTTGACAACTCATAACACGAGTCACAAATGGTCAGGGTGGAAGATAATGGTTTGTGAATACTAGTTATCGACTAGCAAGTACAAATACCTTCAATATGTAGTGGCACACCGTGGCTACCATGCGCAGTGACCAACCAAAGTATGCATATGTCACTGACCATGACCAACGAATTTCACTTCATATGGTCAGCGTTGACAACTCACAACATGAGTCACTGATAGTTAGAGGGGGGTAACAATGGTTTGGGAACACTAGCTATCAACTAGAAAGCACAAAGACCTTAAATACGTAGTGACACGGCATGGTAACCACGTACAGTGACAAACCAAACTAGGCATATGTCACTAACAATGACCAAAGAATTTCAATATGGGTGGTCAACGTTGAAAACGCATCACACGAGTCACAAATGGTCAGAGGGGGAAACAATGTATTGGTAACTCTAGTTATCAGCTAGCAAACATGAAGAACTTCAACAAGTAGTGGCACGGTGTGGCTAGCGTGCACAGTGACCAACTAAAGGATGAATACGTCACCGACTATGACGGAAAAAGTCCACTATGTGTGGTCAACATTGGCAACTAACAACACGAGTCACGAATGGTCAGAGGGAGAGACAATGGTTTGGGAACCCTATGCATGGACTAGAAAGGACAAATAACTTCAATACGTAGTGACACGGTGTGGCTACTATGCACACCAAACAACCAAACTAGGCATATGTCACTGACCATGACCAAATAATTTCAATATTGGTGGTCAACGTTCACCAACCATAACACGAGTCACAAATGGTCAGAGGGGGAAACAATGGTCCGGGAATATCAGTTCTCAACTAGCAAGTACAACAACCTTCAATCAGTAGTAGCACGCTGTGGCTACCATGCACAATGACCGACCAAAGTAGGCACATGTACTGCCTTTGACCAAAGAAACCGCTGTGGATGGTCAACGTCGACAACTCATGATACGAGTCACAAATAGTCAGAGGGGGAAACAATTTTCTGGGAACACCAGGTATCAACTAGCAAGCACAATGATCTTCAGTACGTTGTGGCACGGTGTGGATACCATGCACGATGACCAACAATATGTCACTGACCATGACCAAAGAATGTCACCATGTGTGGTAGACTTTGACAACTCCTAACACGAGTCACAAGTGGTTAGAGTGGAAGATAATGGTTTCTAAATACCAGTTATTGACTAGCAAGTACAAATACCTCAAATATGCAGTGTCATAATGTGGCTACAATGCACAGTGACCAACCAAAGTATGCATTTGTCACTGACCATGACCAAAGAATTTCACTTCATGTGGTCAATGTTGACAACTCACAACACGAGTCACAGATATTCGAAGGGGGTAACAATGGTTCGAGAACACTAGCTATCAACTAGAAAGCACAAAGACCTTCGATACATATGGACACGGCGTGGTAACCATGTACAGTGACATACCAAAGTAGGCATATGTCACTAACCATGACCAAAAGAATTTCACAGTGTGTGGTCAACGTTGAAAACGCATGACACGAGTCACAAATGGTCTGAGGGGGAAACATCGGTTGGGAACACTAGTCATCAACTAGCAAGTACAAAGACCTTCAACAAGAAGTGGCACAGTATGGCTAGCGTACACAGTGACCAACCAAAGGATGCATACGTCACTGACTATGACCAAAGAAGTTCACTATGTGTGGTCAACATTGACAACTCATAACACGAGTCACAGATGGTGAGAGGGAGAGACAATGGTTTGGGGACCCTATGTATCGACTAGAAAGGGCAAAGAACTTCAATATGTAGTGGCACGCTGTGGCTAATATGCACACCAAACAACCAAACTAGGTATATGTCACTGATCATGACCACAGAATTTTAATATGCGTGGTCAACGTTGACCAACCATAACACGGGTCACAAACGGTCAGGGATGGAATCAATGCAATGGGAATATCAGATTTCAGCTAGCACGTACAGTGACCTTCAGTCAGTTGTAGTACGGTATGGCCATCATGCACAAAGACCGACCAAAGTAGGCATATGTACAGCATCTGACCAAGGAAATCCGCTGTGTGTGGTCAACGTTGACAACTCATAATACGAGTCAAAAATGGTCAAAGGGGGAAACAATGGTTTGGGAACACCAAGTATCAAATAGCAAGTACAAGGAGCTTCAATACGTCGTGGCACGGTGTGGATACCATGCACGTTGACCAACCAAAGTAGGCATATGTCAATGACCATGACCAAATAATGTCACGAAGTGTGGTAAACATTGACAACTCATAACAAGAGTCACAAATGGTTAGGGTGGAAGAAAATGGTTTCTAAATACTAGTTATCGAATAGCAAGTACAAATACCTTCAATATGTAGTGGCACAGTGTGGCTACAATGCACAATGATTAACCAAAGTATGCATATGTCACTGACCATGACCAACTAAATTCACTTCATGTGGTCAATGTTGACAACTCACAACACAATTCACAGATATTTGGAGAGGCTAACAACAGTTTGGGCACACTAGCTATCAACTAGAAAGCACAAAGTCCTTCGATATGTAGTGAGACGGCGTGGTAACCATGTACAGGGACAAACCAAAGTAGGCATATGTCACTAACCATGACAAAACGGATTTCACAATGTGTGGTCAACGTTGAAAACTAGTAACACGAGTCACAAATGGTCAGTGGGGGAAACCATGGGTTGGGAACACTAGTTGTCCACTAGCAAGTAGAAAGATTTTCAGCAAGTAGTGGCACGGTGTGGCTAGCGTGCCCAGTGACAAACCAAAGGATGCATACGTCACTGAATATGACCGAAGAAGTCCACTATGTGTGGTCAACATTGACAATTCATAACACGAGTCACGAATGGTCAGAGGGAGAGACAATGGTTTCGGAACCCTATGTATTGACTAGAAAGGACAAAAAACATCAATACTTAATGGCACGGTGTGGCTAATATCCACACCAAACATTTAAACTAGGCATATGTCACTGACCATGACAAGAGAATTTCAACATGGGTAGTCAACGTTGACCAACCATATCATGAGTGACAAACGGGCAGGGGAGGAAACGATGCTATGGGAATATCAGTTCTCAACTAGCAAGGACAACGACCTTCAGTCAGTAGTACCACGGTGTGGCTACCATGCACAATGACCGACCAAAGTAGGCATATGTACTGCCTTTGACCAAAGAAATCTGCAGTGTGTGGTCAACGTTGACAACTCATAATACGGGTCACAAATGGTCAAAGGGGGAAGCAATGGTTTGGGAACACCAAGTATCAAATAGCAAGCACAAGGAGCTTCAATACGTTGTGGCACGGTGTGGATACCATGCACGATGACCAACCAAAGTAGGCATATGTCAAGGACCATGACCAAATAATGTCACTAAGTGTGGTAAACTTTGACAACTCATAACACGAGCAACAAATGGTCAGGGTGGAAGATAATTGTTTGTGAGTATTAGTTATCGACTAGCAAGTACAAATACCTACTATATGTAGTGGCACAGTGTGGCTACAATGCACAGTGACCAACCAAAGTATGCATATGACACTGACCATGACCAAATAATGTCACTAAGTGTGGTAAACTTTGACCACTCATAACACGAGTCACAAATGGTCAGGGTGGAAGATAATGGTTTGTGAATACTAGTTATCCACTAGAAAGAACAAATACCTTTAATATGTAGTGGCACAGCATGGCTAACGTGCGCAGTGACCAACCAAAGTATGCATATGTCACTGACCATGACCAACAAATTTCACTTCATGTGGTCAGCGTTGACAACTCACAACACGAGTCATTGATAGTCAGAGGGGGGTAACAATGGTTCGGGAACACTAGCTATCAGCTAGAAAGCACAAAGACCTTCAATAGGTAGTGACACGGCGTGGTAACCACGTACAGTGACAAACCAAACTTGGCATATGTCACTAACCATGACCAAGGAATTTCACGGTGTGTGGTCAACATTGAAAACTCATCACACGAGTCACAAATGGTCAGAGGGGGAAACAATGGGTTGGGAACACTAGTTATCAACTAGCAAGTATGAAAAACTTCAACAAGTAGTGGCACGGTGTGGCTAGCGTGCACAGTGACCAGCCAAAGGATGAATACGTCACTGACTATGACGGAAGAAGTCCACTATGTGTGGTCAACATTGACAGCTCATAACACGAGTCACGAATGGTCAGAGGGAGAGACAATGGTTTGGGAACACTATGCATGGACTAGAAAGGACAAATAACTTGAATAAGTAGTGGCATGGTGTGGCTACTATGCACACCAAACAACCAAACTAGGCATATGTCACTGACCATGACCAAATAAGTTCAATATGGGTGGTCAATGTTAACCAACCATAACAAAAGTCACAAACGGTCAGAGGGGGAAACAATGGTATGGGAATATCAGTTCTCAACTAGCAAGTACAACAAGCTTCAGTCACTAGTAGCACGGTGTGGCTGCCATGCACAATGACCGACCAAAGTAGGCATATGTACTCCCTTTGACCAAAGAAATCTGCTGTGTATGGTCAATGTTAGCCACTCATAATACGAGTCACAAATAGTCAGAGGGGGAAACAATTGCTTGGGAACACCAGGTATCAACTAGCAAGTACAATGACCTTCAGTACATTGTGGCACGGTGTGGATACCATGCACGACGACCAACCATATGTCACTGACCATGACCAAAGAATGTCACCATGTGTGGTAAACTTTGACAACTCATAACACGAGTCACAAATGGTCAGAGTGGAAGATAATGGTTTCTAAATACTAAAAATGGACTAGCAAGTACAGATACCTTCAATGTGCAGTGGCACAATGTGGCTACAATGCACAGTGACCAATGAAAGTATGCATATGTCACTGACCATGACCAAAGAATTTCACTTCATGTGGTCAATGTTGACAACTCAGAACACGAGTCACAAGTAGTCAGAGGGGGCTAACAATGGTTCGGGAACACTAGCTGTCAACAAGGAAGCACAAAGACCTTTGATACGTAATGACACGGCATGGTAACCATGTACAGTAACAAACCAAATTAGGCATATGTTACAAACCATGACCAAACGGATTTCACAGTGTGTGGTCAACGTTGAAAACTCATAACACGAGTCACAAATGGTCAGTGGGAGAAACCATGGGTTGGAAACACTAGTTATCAACTAGCAGGTAGAAATATCTTCAACAAGTAGTGGCACGGTGTGGCTATCGTGCACAGTGACCAACCAAAGGATGCACACGTCACTGACTATGACCGAAGAAGTCCACTATGTATGGTCAACACTGACAACTCATAACACGAGTCACAAATGGTCAAAGGGATAGACAATGGTTTGGGAACCCTATGTATCCACTAGAAAGGACAAAGAACTTCAATACGTAGTGGCAAAGTGTGGCTACTATGCACACCAAACAACCAAACTAGGCATATGTCACCGACCATGATGAAAGAGTTTCAATATAGGTGGTCAACATTCACCAACCATAACAAGAGTCACAAACGGTCAGAGGGGGAAATAGTGGCCTGTGAATATCAGTTCTCAACTAGCAAGTAGAGCAACCTTCAATCGGTATACGCACGGTGTGGCTACCAGGCACAATGACCGACCAAAGTAGGCATATGTACTACCTTTGACCAAAGAGATCCGCTGTGTGTGGTCAGCATTGACAACTCAGAATAGGAGTCACAAATGGTCAGAGGGGGAGACAATGGGTTGGGAACACCAGGTATCAACTAGCAAGCACACGGACCTTCAATAAGTTGTGGCACGGTGTGGATACCATGGACGATGACCAACCAAAGTAGGCACATGTCACTGACCATGACCAAAGAAGATAATGGTTAGGGTGGAAGATAATGGTTTGTCAATACTAGTTATCGAATAGCAGGTACAAATTCCTTCAATATGTAGTGGCACAGCGTGGCTACCATGCGCAGTGACCAACCAAAGTATGCATATGTCACTGACCATGACCAACTAATATCACTTCATGTGGTCAGCGTTGACAACTCACAACACGAGTCACTGATAGTCAGAGGGGGTAACAATGGTTTGGGAACACTAGCTATCAACTAGAAAGCACAAAGACCTTCAATACGTAGTGACACGGTGTGGTAACCACGTACAGTGACAAACCAAACTAGGCATATGTCAGTAACCATGACCAAAGAAATTCAATATGGATTGTCAACGTTGAAAACTCATGACACGAGTCACAAATGGTCAGAGGGGGAGACAAAATGCGTTGGGAACACTAGTTATGAACTAGCAAGTATGAAGAACTTCAACAAGTAGTGACACGGTGTGGCTGGCGTGCACACTGACCAACCAAAGGATGAATACATCACTGAGTATGACGGAAGAAGTCCACTATGTGTGGTCAACATTGACAACTCATAACACGAGTCACGAATGGTCAGAGGGAGAGACAATGGTTTGGGAACCCTATGCATGGATTGCAAAGGACAAATAACTTCAATACGTAGTGGCACGGTGTGGCTACTATGCACACCAAACAACCAAACTAGGCATATGTCACTGACCATGACCAAAGAGTTTCAATATGGGTGGTCAACGTTCACCAACATGTTAGTGGATAACTAGTATTCACAAACGATTATCTTCCACCCTGACCATTTGTGACTCGTGTTATGAGTTGTCAAAGCTTCCCGCACTTAGTGACATTATTTGGTCTTGGTCATTGACATATGCCTACTTTGGTTGGTCATCGTGCATGGTATCCACACCGTGCAACAACGTAGTGAAGCTCCTTGTGCTTGTTATTTGATACTTGGTGTTCCCAAACCATTGTTTCCCCCTCTTACCATTTGTAACTCGTATTATGAGTTGTCAACGTTGACCACACACAGCGAATTTCTTTGGTCAAAGGTACTACATATGCCTACTTTGGTCGGTCATTGTGCATGGTAGGCACACCGTGTTACTACTGACTGAAATTCGTTGTACTTGCTAATGGAGAACTGATATTCCCATACCATTGTTTCCTCCCCTGGCCGTTTGTGACTCGTGTTATGGTTGGTCAACATTGACCACCCTTATTGAAATTCTCTGGTCATGATCAGTGACATATGCCTAGTTTGGTTATTTGGTGTGCATATTAGCCACACCGTACCACTATGTATTGAAGTTCTCTTCCCTTCCTAGTCAATACATAGGGTTCCCAAACCATTGTCTCTCCCTCTGACCATTTGTGACTCAAGTTATGAGTTGTCAATGTTGACCACACATAGTGGACTTCTTCGGTCATAGTCAGTGACGTATGCATCCTTTCATTGGTCACTGTGTACGCTAGCCATACCGTGCCACTTCTTGTTGAAGGTCTTTGTACTTGCTAGTTGATAACTAGTTTTCCCAAACCATTGTTTCCCCGTCTGACGATTTGTGACTCGTGTTATACGTTTTCAACGTCGACCACACACTGTGAAAATCTTTTGGTAATGGGTAGTGGCATATGCCTACTTTGGTTTGTCACTGTACATGGTTACCACGCCGTGTTACTACGTATTGAAGGTCTTTGTGCTTTTTAGTTGATAGCTAGTGGTCCCAAACCATTGTTACCCCCTGTGAATATCTGTGACTCGTGTTGTGATTTGTCAACATTGACCACATGAAGTGAAATTCTTTGGTCATGGTCAGTAACATATGCATACTTAAGTTGGTCACTGTGCATTATAGCCACACTTTGCCACTGGATATTGAAGGTATTTGTACTTGCTAGTAGATAGCTAGTGTTTACAAACCATTATATTTTAGTTTGACCATTTATGACTTGTGTTATGAGTTGTCAAAGTTTACCACACATGGTGACATTCTTTGGTAATGGTCAGTGACATATGGTTGGTCATCCTGCATGGTATCCACACCGTTCCACAACGTACTGAAGTTCATTGTGCTTGCTTGTTGATACCTGGTGTTCCCAAACAAATGTTTCCCCCTTTGACTATTTGAAACTCGTTTTATGAGTTGTCGACGCTGACCGTACACAGCGGATTTCTTTCGTCAAAGGCAGTATATATGCCTACTTTGGTTGGTCATTGTGCATGGTAGCCACACCGTGCTACTACTGATTGAAGGTCGTTGTACTTGCTAGTTGAGAACTGATATTTCCGGGCCATTGTTTCCCCCTCTGACCGTTTGTGACTCGTGTTATGGTTGGTGAATTTTCACCACCCATATTGAAATTATTTGGTCATAGTCAGTGACATATGCCTAGTTTGGTTGTTTGGTGTGCATAGTAGCCACACCGTGCCACTACGTACTGAAGTAAATTGTCCTTTCTAGTCCATGCATAGGGTTCCTAAACCATTGTCTCTCCCTTTGACCATTCGTGACTCGTGTTATGAGTTGTCAATGTTGAAAACACATAGTGGACTTCTTCCGTCATAGTCAGTGACATATTCATCCTTTGGTTGGTCACTGTGCACGCTAGCCACACCGTACCAGTACTTGTTGAAGTTCTTCATACTTGCTAGTTGATAACTAGTGTTCCCAACCCATTGTTTCCCCCACTGACCATTTGTGACTCGTGTTATGAGTTTTCAACGTTGACCACACACTGTGAAATCTGTTTGGTCATGGTTTGTGACATATGCCTACTTTGGGTTGTCACTGTACATGGTTACCTCGCTGTGTCATTACGTATCGAAGGTCTTTGTGCTTTCTTGTTGGAAGCTTGTGTTCCAGAACCTTTGTTAGCCCCCTCTTACTATCTGTGACTCGTGTTGTGAGTTTTCAACATTGACCACATGAACTGAAATTCTTTGGTCATGGTCAGTGACATATTCATAGTTTGGTTGGTCACTATGCATTGTAGCCACACTGTGCCCATGCATATTGGAGGTATTTGCACTTGCTAGTCGATAACTAGCATTTAGAAACCATTATCTTCCACTCTGACCATTTGTGACTCGTGTTATGAGTTGTAAAAGTTTACCACACATGGTGACATTCTTTGGTCATGGTAAGTGACATATGGTTGGTCCGCCTGCATGGTATTCACATCGTGCCACAACGTACTGAAGGTCATTGTACTTGCTAGTTGATACCTGGTGTTCCCAAACAATTCTTTCCCCTTCGGACTATTTGTGACTCGTATTGTGAGTTGTCAACGTTGACCATACACAGCGGATATCCTTTGTCAATGGCAGTACATATGCCTACTTTGCTTGGTCATTGTGCATGGTAGCCACACTGTGCTCCTATTGACTAAAGGTTGTTGTACTTGCTAGTTGAGAACTGACATTCCCGGACCATTGTTTCCCCCTCTGACCGTTTGTGACTCGTGTTATGGTTGGTGAACGTTGACCACCCATATTGAAATTATTTGGTCATGGTCAGTGACATATGCCTAGTTTGGTTATTTGATGTGCATAGTAGCCACACTATGCCACTACGTATTGAAGTTATTTGTCCTTTCTAGTCCATGCATAGGGTTCCCAAACCATTGTCTCTCCCTCTGACCATTCGTGACTCGTGTTATGAGTTGTCAATGTTGACCACACATAGTGGACTTCTTCCGTCATAGTCAGTGACCTATTCATCCTTTGGTTGGTCACTGTGCACTCTAGCCACACCGTGCCACTACTTGTTGAAGTTGTTCATACTTGCTAGTTGATAACTAGTGTTCCCAACCCATTGTTTCCCCCTCTGACCATTTGTGACTTGTGTGATGAGTTTTCAACGTTGACCACACACCGTGAAATTCATTGGTCATGGTTAGTGACATATGCCTAGTTTGGTTTGTCAGTGTACGTGGTTACCAGGCCGTGTCACTACGCATTGAAGGTCCTTGTGCTTTCTAGTTGATAGCTAGTGTTCTCAAACCATTTTTACCCCCCTCTAAATATCAGTGACTCGTGTTGTGAGTTGTCAACGCTGACCAAATGCAGTGAAATTCGTTGGTCATGGTCAGTGACATATGCATACTTTGGTTGGTCACTATGCATGGTAGCCACGCTGTGCCACTACATTTTGAAGGTATTTGTAATTTTTAGTCGATAACTATTGTTCACAAACCATTATTTTCCACCCTGACCATTAGTGACTCGTGTTATGAGTTGTCAAAGTTACCACACTTAGTGAAATTCTTTGGTCATGGTGAGTGACATATGCCTACTTTGGTTGTTCATCGTGCATGGTATCCACTCCATGCCACAACTTATTGAAGGTCCTTGTGCTTGCTAGTTGATACCTGGTGTTCCCAACCCATTGTCTCCCCCTCTGACCATTTGTGACTCCTATTGTGAGTTGACAATGCTGACCACACACAGCGGATCTCTTTGGTCAAAGGTAGTACATATGCGTACTTTGGTCGGTCATTGTGCATGGTAGCCACACCGTGCGTATACTGATTGAAGGTCGCTGTACTTTCTAGTTGAGAACTGATATTCACAGGCCACTGTTTCCCCCTCTGACCATTTGTGACTCGTATTATGGTTGGTGAGTGTTGACCACCCATATTGAAATTCTTTCATCATGGTCGGTGACATATGCCTAGTTTGGTTGTTTGGTGTGCATAGTAGCCACACCGTGCGACTACGTAATCCAGTTCTTTGTCCTTTCTAGTCAATACATAGGGTTCCCAAACCATTGTCTCTCCCTCTGACCGTTTGTGACTCGTGTTATGAGTTGTCAATGTTGACCATACACAGTGGATTTCTTCGGTCATAGTCAGTGACGTGTGCATCCTTTGGTTGGTCACTGTGCACGCCAGCCACACCGTGTCACTACTTGTTGAAAATCTTTCTACTTGCTAGTTGATAACTAGTGTTCCCAACCCATGGTTTCCCCCACTGACCATTTGTGACTTGTGTTATGAGTTTTCAACGTTGACCACACACAATGAAATCCGTTTGGTCATGGTTTGTGACATATGCCTACTTTGGGTTGTCACTGTACATGGTTACCACGCCGTGTCATTACGTATCGAAGGTATTTGTGCTTTCTTGTTGACAGCTAGTGTTCCCAAACCATTTTTAGCCCCCTTTCACTATCTGTGACTCGTGTTGTGAGTTGTCAACATTGACCACATGAAGTGAAATTCTTTGGTCATGGTCAGTGACACATGCATCCTTCGGTTGGTCACTGTGCATTGTAGCCACACTGTGCCACTTCATATTGAAGGTATTTGTACTTGCTAGTCGATAACTAGTATTTAGAAACCATTATCTTCCACTCTGACCATTTGTGACTCGTGTTATGAGTTGTCAAAGTTTATTACACATGGTGACATTCTTTGGTCATGGTCAGTGACATATGGTTGGTCATCGTGCATGGTATCCACACCGTGCCTCAACGTATTGAAGGTCCTTGTACTTGCTAGTTGATACCTGGTGTTCCCAAACCATTGTCTCCCCCTCTGACAGTTTGTGACTCCTATTATGAGTTGTCATCGCTGACCACACACAGCGGATTTCTTTTGTCCAAGATAGTACATATGCCTACTTTGGTCAGTCATTGTGCATGGTAGCCACACCGTGCTTGTACTGGTTGAAGGTCTCTGTACTTGCTAGTTGAGAACTGATATTCAAAGACAATTGTTTCCCCCTCTGACCATTTGTGACTCGTGTTATGGTTGGTGAATGTTGACCACCCATATTGAAATTTTTTGGTCATGGTCAATGACATATGCCTAGTTTGGTTGTTTGGTGTGCATAGTAGCCACACCTTGCCACTACTTATTTAAGTTGTTTGTCCTTTCTAGTGCATGCATAGGGTTCCTTAACCATTGTCTCTCCCTCTGACCATTCGTGACTCGTGTTATGAGTTGTCAATGCTCACCACACATAGTGGACTTATTCCGTCATAGTCAGTGACCTATTCATCCTTTGGTTGGTCACTGTGCACGCTAGCCACACCGTGCCACTACTTGTTGAAGTTCTTCATACTTGCTACTTGATAACTAGTGTTCCCAACCCATTGTTTCCCCCTTTGACCATTTGTGACTTGTGTCATGAGTTTTCAACATTTACCACACACCGTGAAATTCGTTGGTCGTGATTAGTGACATATGCCTAGTTTGGTTTGTCAGTGTACGTGGTTACCACGCCGTGTCAGTGCAAATTGAAGGTCTTTGTGCTTTCTAGTTGATAGCTAGTGTCCCCAAACCATTGTTACCCCCCTTTGACTATACGTGACTCGTGTTGTGAGTTGTCAACGCTGGCCACATGAACTGAAATTTGTTGGTCATGGTCAGTGACATATGCATACTTTGGTTGGTCACTGTGCATGGTAGCCACGCTGTTCCACTACATTTTGAAGGTATTTGTACTTGCTAGTTGATAATTAGTATCCACAAACCATTATCTTCCACCCTGAACATTTGTGACTCGTGTTATGAGTTGTCAAAGTTTACCACACTTAGTGAAATTATTTGGTCATGGTCAGTGACATATGCATACTTTGGTTGGTCACTGTGCATGGTAGCCACGCTGTTCCACTACATTTTGAAGGTATTTGTACTTGCTAGTTGATAATTAGTATCCACAAACCATTATCTTCCACCCTGAACATTTGTGACTCGTGTTATGAGTTGTCAAAGTTTACCACACTTAGTGAAATTATTTGGTCATGGTCAGTGACATATGCCTACTTTGGTTGGCCTTCGTGCATGGTATCCACACCATGCCACAACAAATTGAAGGTCCTTGTGCTTGCTAGTTGATACCTGGTGTTCCCAAACCATTGTCTGCCCTTATGACCATTTGTGACTCCTATTGTGAGTTGTCAACGCTGACCACACACAGCGGATTTCTTTGGTCAAAGGTAGTTTATATTCCTACTTTGGTCGGTCATTGTGCATGGTAGCTACACCGTGCTTATACTGATTGAAGGTCGCTGTATTTGCTAGTTGAGAACTGATATTCACATACCATTGTTTCCCCCTCTTACCGTTTGTGACTCGTGTTATGGTTGGTGAACGTTGACCACCCATATTGAAATTCCTTCATCATGGTCGGTGACACATGCCTAGTTTGATTACTTGGTGTGCATAGTGGCCACACCGTGCCACTACGTATTGAAGTTCTTTGTCCTTTCTAGTCGATACATAAGGTTCCCAAACCATTGTCTCTCCCTCTGACCATTTGTGACTCGTGTTATGAGTTGTCAATGTTGACCATACATAGTAGACTTCTTCGGTCATAGTCAGTGACGTGTGCATCCTCTGGTTGGTCATTGTGCACGCTAGCCACACCGTGTGACTACTTGTTGAAAATCTTTCTACTTGCTAGTTCAGAACTAGTGTTCCCAACCCATGGTTTCCCCCACTGACCATTGTGACTCGTGTTATGAGTTTTCAACGTTGACCACACACTGTGAAAATCGTTTGGTCATGGTTTGTGACATATGCCTACTTTGGTTTGTCATTGTACATGGTTACCACGCCGTGTCATTACGTTTTGAAGGTCTTTGTGTTTTCTTGTTGACAGCTAGTGTTCCCAAACCATTGTTACCCCCCTCTGACTATCAGTGACTTGTGTTGTGAGTTGTTAACGCTGACCACATAAACTAAAATTCTTTGGTCATGGTCAGTGACATATGCATACTTTGGTTGGTCACTGTGCATTGTAGCCAAACTGTGCCACTGCATATTGAATGTATTTGTACTTGCTAGTCGATAACTAGTATTTAGAAACCATTTTCTTCCACTCTGACCATTTCTGACTCGTGTTATGAGCTGTCAAAGTTTACCACACATGGTGACATTCGTTGGTCATGGTCAGTGACATATGCATACTTTGGTTGGTCACTGTGCATTGTAGCCACACTGTGCCACTGCATATTGAAGGTATTTGTACTTGCTAGTCGATAACTAGTATTTAGAAACCATTATCTTCCACTCTGACCATTTGTGACTCGTGTTATGAGTTGTCAAAGTTTACCACACATGGTGACATTCTTTGGTCATGGTCAGTGACATATGGTTGGTCATCGTGCATGGTATCCACACCGTGCCACAACGTACTGAAGGTCATTGTGCTTGCTAGTTGATACCTGGTGTTCCCAAGCAATTGTTTCCCCCTCTGACTATTTGTGACTCGTATTATGAGTTGTCAATGTTGACCATACACAGCGGATTTCTTTGGTCAAAGGAAGTACATATGCCTACTTTGGCTGGCCATTGCGCATGGTACCCACACCGTGCTACTGCTAATTGAAGGTCATTGTACTTCCTAGTTGAGAACTGATATTCCCGGACCATTGTTTCTCCCTCTGACCGTTTGTGACTCGTGTTATGGTTGGTAAACGTTGACTACCCAT
Source organism: Penium margaritaceum (assembly GCA_023375785.1). Classification (NCBI taxonomy): domain Eukaryota; kingdom Viridiplantae; phylum Streptophyta; class Zygnematophyceae; order Desmidiales; family Peniaceae; genus Penium; species Penium margaritaceum. The sequence continues at coordinate 64,979 of SZWC01010111.1, forward strand.
ATTGAAATTATTTGGTCATGGTCAGTGACATATGCCTAGTTTGGTTGTTTGGTGTGCATAGTAGCCACACTGTGCCACAACGTATTGAAGTTATTTGTCCTTTCTAGTCCATGCATTGTCTCTCCCTCTGACCATTTGTGACTCGTGTTATGAGTTTTCAATGTTGACCACACATAGTGGACTTCTTCCGTCATAGTCAGAAACGTAATCATCCTTTGGTTGGTCACTGTGCACGCTAGCCCCAACGTGCCACTACTTTTTGAAGTTTCTCATAATTGCTAGTTGATAACTAGTGTTCCCAACCCATTGTTTCCCCCTATGACCATTTGTGACTCGTGTGACAAGTTTTCAACGTTGACCACACACCGTGAAATTTGTTGGTCATGATTAGTGACATATGCCTAGTTTTGTTCGTTACAGTACGTGGTTACCACGCCGTGTCACTACGTATTGAAGGTTTTTGTGCTTTCTAGTTGATAGCTAGTGTTCTCAAACCATTGTTACCCCCCTCTGACTATCAGTGAATCGTGTTGTAAGTTGTCAAAGCTGACCACATGAAGTGAACTTCGTTGGTCATGGTCAGTGACATATGCATACTTTGGTTGGTCACTGTGCATGGTAGCCACGTTGTGCCACTAAACATTGAAGGTATTTTTACTTGCTAGTCGATAACTAGTATTCACAAACAATTATCTTCCACCCTGACAATTTTTGACTCGTGTTATGAGTTGTCAACGTTTACCACACTTAGTGACATTACTTGGTCATGGTCAGTGACATATGCCTACTTTGGTTGGTCATCGTGCATGGTATCTGTTAGAAAATTGTGCCCCTTGCCATGGCTGCCGTGGATGGTTTTCCTGGTTCGACCACTGGGGAGTGGTCGAAAATGAAATCTGATTGCAAATTTGGATTCCTTGGAATTTCCCATGCAAGATCGAGCTTTGAAACGCTCGATTTGAGTGAGTATTCAGAAAGATAGCCCTGCCCGAAGGTCGGGTGGTCGGCGCGTGGAATCTGGGACTCCGTCATGGATGACGGGATAATTCCACCGCGGTGGTCCGAGTTCAGGTCCAACGGGCTCCAAAGGCACCATGGCCATGAAGGAAGGGATGTAGATGATCTTCTAGACCAGGGCGAACTTCCCCCCACGTTGGAGTGCCAGGAAGGGCGCTTCGACAAGCCACCGTTGAAGCGCCTTCCGTCACTCCCGTTCGTGGGCATGGTGGGCGGCTCCACCATGGGTTACTTCGACGGCCATAGCAGGGGCTATACTGCTCCGTTTTGGGCGTGCTTGGATGCGTTGGAAAGCTATAATCATAGGCTATAAGAATCTGATGTAATCTCACTGAAATAACCACCATTCCTACTTTGATTGAGTGCAACGGCTTGCGACTCATTTCTGCCCACTCTGGACTGTGATCCTTGGACTCCACACTCTTCCACCTTGGTTCGCATTGGCAACTAAAGTAGCGTCAGCGTGCTCCACAGAAGGCCAGGCATCCTTGTGGGTGCTCCCACTCCTCCTTGGGCACAGCCAGGACAGAATTCCTGACAAAGGGTTATGGGCCCACGTTCGCTAGGAGGACCCGCGTCTTCTAAGTGCACGCTACCGCTACAAGCAATGGCAACCACGACCGAGCAAGAGAGCAGTTGTGACGTCCCCCTCAAGTTTGATGGGAGGTACTTTCCCTTGTGGAAGTGGCAGGTTGAGATCTTCCTGAACTTCAAGGGACTGCTTGCGCTGGTCGACGGTGAAGAGGAGTCTCCTGCGGTGTCCGCGACGGCCGAGGATGTGGAGGCGTTCGAGAAGCGCAACAAAGAGGCGCTTGCTCTGATCGCGTCGGCGTTGTGTCTGGCACAGCGCGCACAAATCCAAGGATGCACATGGGCATCGAAGGCTTGGGAGAAGCTGTGCATCGCACACGGCCCGCCTCCTCTTCAGCAACGTGACTCGGCGAGCGAAGAGGCAACGCAAGTGGCCAGCGACCGGTGGATTGAGTCCACTGGGGCGGAGCAAGGGATGGCGTCCGCAGCACCAGCCCTGGTCATCCGCTCTCATGACGGAGAGGGAGATTGCAGGGAGGAAGGGACGCGTCCACGCCGTGCCAAGAAGGGTGAGTGCCATCGCTGTGGCCAGGAGGGCCACTGGAGACGAGCCTGCACATCGGGAGCTGTGGATCTAGCCACAAAGGTGGCAGAAGGGCAGCAGACCAACGTGGCAGTCGCTGACTCCGTACGCTCCATGAAGGGGGCTGAGATGGCGAAACCCAAGGCAGGCGGGAGGCAGGCGTGTTTGGAGCAAGGAGGCTCCAACAGGTCCCAAAAGGGGGCCTGCTACAACTGTGGCCAGAGGGGCCACTAGAAAGCGACGTGCACAACGGAAGCCGTGGACCCCGACAAGCATGTCGGGAGAGGGCGGCAGGCTGAAGCAGTCGTTGACACGCCGTGCAGCAGTGATCAGCCTCAAGCTGCGAGGGCTGATGTGGTCGGGGACCACAAGGCACGCCGTGGGTGTGCAACCTCCACAACCTCCAAGAGGGAGCTGAAGGTGGAGCATCAAAATGGAGATGCTGCCGCTCATCACAACAGAGGTGATGTGCTCCGAGGAGGCAAAACAAGGGTGGAGGAGTCGGCCAAGAAGAGAGGCACCAAGGAGAGGAAGCTCCAAGTGCCTGACTTGGTGACAAGGGTGCTGTCCGTGAGTCGCCTCATCAAGGAGGTGCTCTAAGTGACCTTCACAAGGAAGGGCTGCCTCATAAAAGAGGAAGGCAGTGGGCGTGTCGTGGCACGTGGTACGCACAAAGGAGGTGCGTATCTGGTACGTGCCGACGTCCTCACAAGGAGCAGCCGTGACTCTGGCATGGGCAGCCATCGGAGTAAGGAAGCGGTTGCAACTGCGTCCAAGAAGGGGAAACCTGAGGGCGTAGTGGGCGGTGTAAAGGAGACCGTCCGGGCTGGATCGGAGGACCTGGACCACAAGGCACGCCATGCAGCGGGATGCCGTATGATGGGTGCAAAGCCTCTCCGGGAGGCAAAAGAGGGTGTCCAGGTGGCAGACCAGCCAGGGGAGAGCATTGATGGCAAACGGCCAGGCTCTCCTAACGGGCATAAAGGGCCCAATGCTGCAGGAGTGGTGAACCGGCGTCACAAAGCAGGCCATGAGGGTGCTGCCGAGTTCCATGGGGGAGCGATGGTGGCGGCTCGGAGGACCATGCAGCAGAAGGAGGGCGGCATGAAGGTGCGTTCTCAAGTGGAGTCTGAGGGGCTCCGCGCCTCGGCTAAAGGGGAGCTACTGCACCAACAAGATGGCCGAAACCCGAGAGCTCAAGTGCCACGACCGGGTGCCGACGCGTCGCGTGTACAAGGCTCCACCTCAGGGCTTGAGGAGGAGGAGAGTGGCGGCATGACGCCGCGCTCTCAACCGGAGGACAAAAGGCTCCGGGCTGTAGATGTGGTGAACCGTGACCACGAGGCGGCTGATAAAGGAGTCGCCAAGTCTCAAGAGGAGGCGCCGGTGGTAGCACGGAGGACCACGCAGCAGAGGGAGGACGCCATGAGGGCTGGTCCTCAAGTTGAGCCTGAGGGGCTCATTGCAGCAGCAGACCGGGACCAAGAGCACCACGCGGCAGGAGGCCGGGCAGTAGGTACACCGCATCAAAAGTGGGTGGACAAGGTCCGGAGAGCTTCGCAACAGGGGGAGAGCAAAGGCACGTGGCTGAGCTCTCCGAAGGAGCAAAACGCGCTCCGAGCAGCAACGACGGTGGACCGCGGCTACAAGGCAGGCCAGGAGGGTGCTGCCGAGTCCCATAAGGGGGCGATGGTGGCTGAGCGGAGGACCATGTTGCAGGGTGTGGTCAAGGTGTCGTCAGTTCCAAGTCCTCAAGGAGGAGGGCGAGCACTCAAGGGGCATGCAACAGAGGGTGCGGCAGGTGTGTCGGCATCTCTGAATTCTGCAAAACAGGCGGATGATGCATGCAACATGCACGATGCGAGAGAGGGGAGTGAGACCTCCGTTTCTCCACATTCTCCAAAAGAGGAAGCGCAGGTGCATGAGGAGTGTGACGAGGGAGCTGAGACCAAGGGACCAACACCAGAAGACCTCTCCATGAGGGGGAGGCATGCGCGTCGAGGACGTGCGGTGAGGCGGTGGCAGCAGCACAGGCGACGGCCAGAGGAGTAGTCGCAGCTACAGCAATGTGGATCCCGCGAGACTGGTTGCAATAAAGTGCAAGCCAGTTCCGGCAGTGCAGGCGGCAGCAGCTTGGGCAATGCGGCACGCGTAGAGGCGGTGCCAGCAAGGACCAAGAGCAGCAGCATGGAGGCACTGCAAGAAGGCAGGGGAGATATGCAGCATGCTGGGCCAAGCTCACAAGGTGCTGAAAGTGTTGATAAATCAAAGGCACCACAAGCACAAACGGAGGCGATGGAAGACATAAAGGAAGGTCCGAGGTCTCCGCACATGGGGGAGGATGCCGCAAGAGGTGCGGGTCTCCCACGTGAAGGGGAGCAGACTTGCAAGAAGGCAAGGGCTCCCTGGTCGTCTCGGGGAGGCGACCAACTGTCGCGGCAAGCACCAACACCAACACAATGGAGGACACAAGGCAGGCCACGGGGGCTCTGCCAAGTCCCGCACGGGGGCGCAAGTGTCGACAGCGGGGAGCTAGGCGTCCGCCGCTACGTGTTGTAACTGGTGCAAGGAAGCTGAAGAGAGTTTCTCAAAGCAGCAGATTGGCCGGACAGTGGAGCATGGCAAATGTTCAAGGACAGGGCATCATGGCTGCGGTGCAGGGGGAGATTGTTAGAAAATTGTGCCCCTTGCCATGGCTGCCGTGGATGGTTTTCCTGGTTCGACCACTGGGGAGTGGTCGAACATCAAATCTGATTGTAGATTTGGATTCCTTGGAATTTCCCATGCAAGATCGAGCTTTGAATCGCTCAATTTGAGTGAGTATTCAGAAAGATAGCCCTGCCCGAAGGTCGGGTGGTCGACGTGTGGAATCTGGGACTCCGTCATGGATGACGGGATAATTCCACCGCGGTGGTCCGAGTTCAGGTCCAACGGGCTCCAAAGGAACCATGGCCATGAAGGAAGGGATGTAGATGGTCTCCTAGACCAGGGCGAACTTCCCCCCACGTTGGAGTGCCAGGAAGGGCGCTTCGACAAGCCACCGTCGAAGCGCCTTCCGTCACTCCCGTTCGTGGGCATGGTGGGCGGCTCCACCATGGGTTACTTCGACGGCCATAGCAGGGGCTATACTACTCTGTTTTGGGCGTGCTTGGATGCATTGGAAAGCTCTGATCATAGGCTATAAGAATCTGATGTAATCTCACTGGAATAACAACCATTCCCACTTCGATTGAGTGCAACTGCTTGCAACTCATTTCTGCCCACTCTGGACTGTGATCCTTGGACTCCACACTCTTCCACCTTTGTTCGCATTGGCAACTAAAGTAGCGTCAGCGTGCTCCACAGAAGGCCAGGCATCCTTGTGGGTGCTCCCACTCCTCCTAGGGCACAGCCAGGACAGAATTCCTGACAGTATCCACACCGTGCCACAACGTATTGAAGGTCCTTGTGCTTGCTAGTTGATACCTGGTGTTCCCAACCCATTGTCTCCCCCTCAGACCATTTGTTACTCCTATTATAATTTGTCAACGCTGACCACACACAGCGGATTTCTTTAGTCAGAGGCAGTACATATGCCTAGTTTGGCCGTTCATAGTACATGGTAGCCACACCGTGCTTATACTGACTGAAGGTCGCTGTACTTGCTAGTTGGAAACTGATATTCACAGACCATTGTTTCTCCCTCTGACCGTTTGTGACTCGTGTTATGGTTGGTGAATTTTGACCACCCATATTGATATTCTTTGGTCATGGTCAGTGACATATACCTAGTTTGATTGTTTGGTGTGCATAGTAGCCACACCGTGCCACTACGTATTGAAGTCCTTCGTCCTTTATAGTCGATACATAGGGTTCCCAAACCATTGTCTCTCCCTCTGACCATTTGTGGCTCGTGCTATGAGTTGTCAATATTGACCATACATAGTGGACTTCTTCGGTCATAGTCAGTGACGTGTGCATCCTTTGGTTGGTCGCTGTGCAAGCTAGCCACACCGTGCCGCTACTTGTTGAAAATCTTTCTACTTGCTAGTTGATAACTAGTGTTGCCAACACATGGTTTCCCCCACTGACCATTTGTGACTCGTGTTATGAGTTTTCAACGTTGACCACACACTGTGAAATCCGTTTGGCCATGGTTTGTGACATATGCCTACTTTGGTTTGTCACTGTACATGGCTACCACGCCATGTCATTATGCATCGAAGGTCTTTGTGCTTTCTTGTTGACAGCTAGTGTTCCCGAACCATTGTTAGCCCCCTGTGACTATCTGTGACTCGTGTTTTGAGTTGTCAACATTGACCACATGAAGTGAAATTCTTTGGTCATGGTCCGTGACATATGCATACTTTGGTTGGTCATTGTGCATTATAACCACACTGTGCCACTACATTTTGAAGGTATTTGTACTTGCTAGTCGATAACTAGTATTCACAAACCATGTCAGAAAAGAACACACCGATAAGATTTCTCAATAATGGTTCAGGTCCTGGACCTAACCAACTTGACCAACGGTTCTACGGGCGAACGACCGTTCGGAACCTACCGTCAAGTCATCCCCTAATAAGATGACATCTGTTGCACCGTGTCCGGCTAGCGGAAAAGAAGCCATTGCTCTACTTGGTTTGTCCTGTTCTGTGCTTTTATACCAAGGATGTTCATTCCCTCAAGTTAACCAGATCAGTTCTACTCATCCTGTTCCCCCTTTGTTTCGCGGCTTCACCGCTGTGTCTTCGCTCTGCTCCCTCCTCGCATTTCCCGTCTCCGCCAGCCCCTCACATCCCTTTGCTCCGTCACTCCCACTCCTTCGCTCAGCTCTTTTACTCCACCAACCGTCTCCCATCTCGCGAGCTCTCTCTCACACCAACTTGCCTGCCTCGACTACCTCGCGTCTCGGCCTCTATCAGCTCCCGTGGCTAACTCCTCGAACCGCTCTTGGCTACGTCACTCTGATGACGTACACTTTCATGTCCTGATGCTTTTGCCTGCTTCTGCTGCTGCTGTTGCCGCATCTACATTCTTCTGACATGGTATCAGAGCTTCAGGCAACATCACCAGGAGTCTCGTGACCGCGTCATCGCTCTGCTGCCATCCTTCCATCACCTCGACTCGCGTTCTCCTGCCGCTGCTATCATCGCCGCGCGCCTCGCTGCTTTGCCAACAGCTGACAATAACAGCTGTGCCTGATGAGTTCTCCACGCTGAAGAAACGCCTCGTCGTCGTAAGAAGGCCCTGCGCCCATTTTTGTGCCCGTGGCTAACAACCGGTGACGTGTCTCCCACATCAGCTACAAGAAACTCTCAAGCCGCCGCCTGCCGTTAACTACCAAGAATTTTCCTGCTGCCTGCCATCCGCTGCCCCTCATCACATCCGCCTCCACCAGCATCTCCTTCTCTCTCATCTTGCCTCATCAGTTTTTTTTTATCTGCTCCTTCCTCCATGACATCCTCTGTCCGCCTGCCCCCATCATATTGAGCCGCCTTCTCGCTTTGCCTCCTCGCCTCGTCAGCAGCCGCAGCCAAACCTTCCGCCGCCAGGATATCGGACACCACCAGTCTTCCTTCTCGCATTTCCAAGCCAACTGGGGAACAAGCCGTCACTCTCCTGACATCAGCGGTCTAGTGCCTCTGCCCGCTGCCTGACTCCCTCTGCCACAGCCAACTTCTTCCAGCCGACAGGATATCGGACACCACCAGTCTTCCTGCTCCCACTTCCAAGCCAACTGGGGAACAAGCTGTCACTCTCCTGAATGCAAGAAGAAAGAGGTTGTGATCTCCCTGTCGAGTCGCGTCTCATCCCAGCTCCGTCCGCTTGTATCGCTTCCTACCTCTCTTCTCCTTCATCATCATCAGCCTTCGGTCTTCATCGTCATCTGCCTCCATCATCCCTCCTCCTCCTCCTCGCTCCAGTCTCTTCAGCTCCATCAGTCGCCTGTCTCTGCCTCATCTTCATCTCTCCATCTTCAGCATCATTCGCGCCGCCTCCGCATTGTCTTCTCGTCATCATCAGCATCCTCTGCGCCGCCTTTGCCTTAATCATCTCCATGAGCATCTTTTCCATCACGCACGTGGTTTCGCCCCTGCGCCCACTCATCAATCAATCATTTCCTCCGCTTCTGCATCGCTTTCAGCTCGGTACAAGGATCTGCCCGGTCGCATCGCTCAAGTCGCGACGACCTGCACCCACGCCGAAACTTTGCAGCGCACGTGGTTTCGCCCCTGCGCCCACTCATCAATCAATCGCTTCCTCCGCTTCCGTAATCGCTTTCAACTGGGCACAAGGATCCGCCCGGTCGCATCGCCTTTTCCGCGACGACCTGCGCCCACGCCGAAACTTCCTTCAGCGCACGCGGCTCGCCCTTGCGCCCACTCCATCATCATAATCAGTCTTCATTCATCACCAGCAGCCATCAGCTTCTGTTAACGGCACCAGGATCTGCACGAGCAGCTGCCCATTTCCGCAGTAGCCTGCACCCACGCCGGTAGCAGATTTCTCGCGGCGCGTTGGCATCTACCTTCCCCTTGCCGCATCCTACTCCCCTATTTCAAACACGCACGTGGTTTCACCCCTGCGCCCAATCCATTGTCCATCGCTCCTCCGCCGTCATTCGCTTCCACTCTGCTCGACACAAGGATCCGCCCGGTCACATCGCTCAAGTGGCAATGACCTGCGCCCACGCCGAAAACTTCATCAGGCACGAGGTTTAGCCCCTGCGCCCACTCCATCATCAATCGTTTCTTCTGCCATCAGTCGCTCACCGTCAACCGCTCCTCCACCGTTCATACTGTCTTCTGCCCAGCACACGCATCTACTCGGTCGCATTGCCCGAGTCGCGACAATCCGCACCCACACCAAGACATCGGCACTCGAGGACTCACCTCTGACACTTCATTAAAACTACCTCGCAAATATACATCATCTCGAGTTATGACTCACTACAATCCTCCTAACAGTCTGCGAAGATGGGCTCGCAAACTTCGACAACCGGATACAGACCCTCATGTGGTTCCCCTAGTCAACCGCATCCCAGTGCTCAAGTTCGTGGACGAAGAAAACAACAACTTCATCGCATGGGATGAAGCACTGATGCGTGTCACTCAAAGAATAACAGTCCGTGGTTTCCGGCTCAAGAACTTGTTCATAGATCTAGTAAGATGGTCCTCCCATCAAAATCGGGTCTATCGAGAAAACTACTACTACGCTCTCTGCCAAGCCCCGGCTCTACTTCTAACAACCACAGACCGGCCCTTCCAAGACATCATAATTGCAGGAGGCCTAAAAATTCCTTCCACTATGGACAACATCAAATAATTGTGTGCACAAGGAGAACCAGCCTACCAAACAGAATGCCGAGTAGAAGCACGAAGAGGATATGACCCTCAAGCACTCAACCCATACCGGCTGCCTACACCTCCTCCAATGCCACCAACTCCTCCTCCAACACCAGAATCCTCTTCAGGTGACATAGCTCCCTTAGAAGAATCCTCTGAAGATCATGCATGACGCCATTGGAGGAGAGTCCACTTCCAAACCTTATCCGTGTGACCCGGGGTGTCAGAAAAGAACACACCGATAAGATATCTCAATAATGGTTCAGGTCCTGGACCTAACCAACTTGACCAACGGTTCTACGGGCGAACGACCGTTCGGAACCTACCGTCAAGTCATCCCCTAATAAGGTGACATCTGTCGCACCGCTTCCGGCTAGCGGAAAAGAAGCCATTGCTCTACTTGGTTTGTCCTGTTCTGTGCTTTTATACCGAGGATGTTCATTCCCTCAAGTTAACCAGAACAGTTCTACTCATCCTGTTCCCCCTTGGTTCCGCGACTTCGCCGCCATGTCTTCGCTCTGCTCCCTCCTTGCATTTCCCATCTTTGCCAGCCCCTCACATCCCTTCGCTCCGTCACTCCCACTCCTTCGCTCAGCTCGTTTACTCCGCCAACCATCTCCCATCTCGCGAGCTCTCTCTCACACCAACTTGCCTGCTTCGACTACCTCGCGTCTCGACCTCTATCAGCTCCCGCGGCTAACTCCTCGAACCGCTCTTGGCTACGTCACTCTAGTGACATACACTTTCATGTCCAGATGCTTCTGTCTGCTTCTACTGCTGCTGTTGCCGCATCTACATTCTTCTGACAAACCATTATCTTCCACCCTGACCATTTGTGACACGTGTTATGAGTTGTCAAAGTTTACCACACTTAGTGAAATTATTTGGTCATGGTCAGTGACATATGCCTACTTTGGTTGGTCATCGTGCATGGTATCCACACCGTGCCATAACTTATTGGAGGTCCTTGTGCTTGCTAGTTGATACCTGGTGTTCCCAACCCATTGTCTCCCCCTCTGACCATTTGTCACTCCTATTGTGAGTTGTCAACGCTGACCACACAGAGCGGATTTCTTTGGTCAAAGGTAGTACATATGCCTACTTTGGTCGGTCATTGTGCATGGTAGCCCCACCATGCTTATACTGATTGAAGGTCGCTGTACTTGCTAGTTGAGAACTGATATTCACAGACCATTGTTTCCCCCTCTGACCGTTTGTGACTCTTGTTATGGTTGGTGAATGTTGACCACCCATATTGAAATTCTTTCATCATGGTCGGTGACATATGCCTAGTTTGGTTGTTTGGTGAGCATAGTAGCCACAACGTGCCATTACGCATTGAAGTTCTTTGTCCTTTCTAGTCCATACATAGGGTTCCCAAACCATTGTCTCTCCCTCTGACCATTTGTGACTCGTGTTATGAGTTGTCAATGTTGACCA
>SZWC01010111.1:75988-87105 GCA_023375785.1 Penium margaritaceum
TGGTCATGGTCAGTGACATATGCCTAGTTTGGTTGTTTGGTGTGCATAGTAGCCACACCGTGCCACTACGTATTGAAGTTCTTTGTCCTTTCTAGTCAATACATAGGGTTCCCAAACCATTGTCTCTCCCTCTGAACATTTGTGACTCGTTTTATGAGTTGTCAATGTTGACCATACATAGTGGACTTCTTCGGTCATAGTCAGTCACGTGTGCATCCTTTGGTTGGTCACTGTGCACGCTAGCCACACCGTGCCACTACTTGTTGAAAATACTTCTACTTGCTAGTTGATAACTAGTGTTCCCAACCCATGGTTTCCCCCACTGACCATTTGTGACTCGTGTTATGAGTTTTCAACGTTGACCACACACTGTGAAATCCGTTTGGTCATGGTTTATGACATATGCTTACTTTGGGTTGGCACTCTACATGGTTACCACGCCGTGTCATTACGTATCGAAGGTCTTTGTGCTTTCTTGTTGACAGCTAGTGTTCTCGAACCATTGCTAGCCCCCTCTGACTACTTATGACTCGTGTTGTGAGTTGTCAACATTGACCACATGAAGTGAAATTCTTTGGTCATGGTCAGTGACATATGCATACTTTGGTTGGTCACTATGCATTGTAGCCACACTGTGCCACTGCATATTGAAGGTATTTCTACATGCTAGTCGATAACTAGTATTTAGAAACCATTGGCTTCCACTCTAACCATTTGTGACTCGTATTATGAGTTGTCAAAGTTTACCACACATGGTGACATTCTTTGGTCATGGTCAATGACATATGGTTGGTCATCGTGCATGGTATCCACGCCGTGCCACAACGTACTGAAGGTCATTGTGCTTGCTAGTTGATACCTGGTGTTCCCAAACAATTCTTTCCCCCTCTGACTATTTGTGACTCGTATTATGAGTTGCCAACCTTTACCATACACAGCGGATTTCGTTGGTCAAAGGCAGTACATATGCCTACTTTGGTCGGTCACTGTGCATGGCAGCCACACCGTGCTACTACTAACTAAAGGTCTTTGTACTTGCTAGTTGAGAACTGATATGCCCGGACCATTGTTTCTCCCTCTGACCGTTTGTGACTCGTGTTATGGTTGCTGAACGTTGACCACCCATATTGAAACTATTTGGTCATGGTCAGTGACATATGTCTAGTTTGGTTGTTTGGTGTGCATAGTAGCCACACCTTGCCACTACGTATTGAAGTTATTTGTCCTTTCTAGTCCATGCATATGGTTCCCAAACCATTGTCTCTCCCTCTGACCATTCGTGACTCGTGTTATGAGTTTTCAATGTTGACCACACATAGTGGAGTTCTTCCGTCATAGTCAGTGACGTATTCATCCTTTGGTTGGTCACTGTGCATGCTAGCCACACCGTGCCACTACTTGTTGAATTTCTTCATACTTGCTAGTTGATAACTAGTGTTCCCAACCCATTGTTTCCCCCTCTGACCATTTGTGAATCGTGTGATGAGTTTTCAACGTTGACCACACATCGTGAAATTCGTTGGTCATGGTTAGTGACATATGCCTAGTTTGGTTTGTCACTGTGCATGGTTACCACACCATGTCACTACGTATTGAAGGTCTTTGTGCTTTCTAGTTGATAGCTAGTGTTCCCAAACCATTCTTACCACCCATCTGACTATCCATAACTCGTGTTGTGAGTTGTCTACGCTGACCACGAGAAGTGAAATTCGTTGGTCATGGTCAGTGACATATGCACACTTTGGTTGGTCAAGATGCATGGTAGCCATGCTGTGCCACTACATTTTGAAGGTATTTGTACTTGTTAGTAGATAACTAGTATTCACAAACCATTATCTTCAACCCTCACCATTTGTGACTCATGTTATGAGTTGTCAAAGTTTACCACACTTAGTGAAATTATTTGGTCATGGTCAGTGACATATGCCTACTTTGGTTGGTCATCGTGCATGGTTTCCACACCGTGCAACAACTTATTGAAGGTCCTTGTGCTTGCTAGTTGATACCTGGTGTTCTCAACCCATTGTCTCCCCCTCTGACCGCTTGTGACTCGTATTATGAGTTGTCAACATTGACCACACACAGCGGATTTCTTTTTTCAAAGGCAGTACATATGCCTACTTTCTTCGGTCATTGTGCATGGTAGCAACACCGTGCTACTACTGACTGACGGTCGTTGTACTTGCTAGTTGAGAACTAATATTCCAATAGCATTGTTTCCTCCCCTGACCGTTTGTGACTCGTGTTATGGTTGGTCAACGTTGACCACCCATATTGAAATTCTCTGGTCATGGTCATTGACATATGCCTAGTTTGGTTGTTTGTTGTGCATATTAGCCACACCGTGCCACTACGTATTGAAGTTCTTTGTCTTTTCTAGTCAATACATAGGGTTCCCAAACCATTGTCTCTCCCTCTGACCATTTGTGACTCGTGTTATGAGTTGTCAATGTTGACCACCCATAGTGGACTTCTTTGGTCATAGTCAGTGACGTATGTATCCTTTGGTTGGTCACTGTGCACGCTAGCCACACCGTACCACTTCTTGTTGAAGTTCTTCATACTTACTAGTTGATAACTAGTGTTCCCAATCCATTGTTTCCCCCTCTGACCATATGTGACTCCTGTGATGAGTTTTCAACGTTGACCACACACCGTGAAATTCTTTGGTCATGGTTAGTGACATATGCCTAGTTTGGTTTGTCACTGTACGTGGTTTCAACGCCGTGTCACTACGTATTGAAGGTCTTTGTGCTGTCTAGTTGATAGCTAGTGTTCCCAAAGCCATTGGTACCCCCCTCTGACTATCAGTGACTCGTGTTGTTAGTTGTCAACGCTGACCACATGAAGTAAAATTCGTTGGTCATGGTCAGTGACATATGCATACTTTGGTTGGTCACTGTGCATGGTAGCCACGCTGTGCCACTACATTTTGAAGGTATTTGTACTTGCTAGTCGGTAACTAGTATTCACAAACCATTGTCTTCCACACTGACCATTTGTGACTCGTGTTATGAGTTGTCAAAGTTTACCACACTTAGTGGAATCATTTGGTCATGGTCAGTGACATATGCTTACTTTAGTTGGTCATCGTGCATGGTATCCACACCGTGCCACAACGTATTGAAGGTCCTTGTGCTTGCTAGTTGATACCTGGTGTTCCCAACTTATCGTCTCCCCCTCTGACCATTTGTGACTCTTATTATGAGTTGTCAACGCGGACCTTACACAGCGGATTTCTTTGATCAAAGGTAGTACATATGCCTGGTTTGGTCGGTCATTGTGCGTGGTAGCCACACCGTGCTTATACTGATTGAAGGTTGCTGTACTTGCTAGTTGAGAACTGATATTGACAGACCATTGTTTCCCCCTCTGACCGTTTGTGAATCGTGTTATGGTTGGTGAATTTTGACCACCCATGTTAAAATTCTTTCATCATGGTCGGTGACATGTGCCTAGTTTGGTTGTTTGGTGTGCATAGTAGCCACACCGTGCCACCACATATTGAAGTTCTTTGTCCTTTCTAGTCGATACACAGGGTTCCCAAACCATTGTCTCTCCCTCTGACCATTTGTGACTCGTGTTATGAGTTGTCAACGTTGACCATACATAGTGGACTTCTTCAGTCATAGTCAGTGACATATGCAGACTTTGGTTGGTCACTGTGCATGGTAGCCACGCTGTGCCACTACATATTGAAGGTATTTGTACTTGCTAGTGGATAACTAGTATTCACAAACCATTATCTTCCACCCTGACCATTTGTGACTCGTGTTATGAGTTGTCAACGTTGACCATACATAGTGGACTTCTTCAGTCATAGTCAGTGACATATGCAGACTTTGGTTGGTCACTGTGCATGGTAGCCACGCTGTGCCACTACATATTGAAGGTATTTGTACTTGCTAGTGGATAACTAGTATTCACAAACCATTATCTTCCACCCTGACCATTTGTGACTCGTGTTATGAGTTGTCAACGTTTACCACACTTAGTAACATTATTTGGTCATGGTCAGTGACATATGCCTACTTCGGTTTGTCATCGTGCATGGTATCCATACCGTGCCACAACATATTGAAGGTATTTGTACTTGCTAGTTGATAACTAGTATTCACAAATGATTACTTTCCACCCTGACCATTTGTGACTCGTGTTATGAGTTGTCAAAGTTTACCACACTTAGTGACATTATTTGGACATGGTCATTGACACATGCCTACTTTGGTTGGTCATCGTGCATGGTATACACACCGTGCTACAACGTATTGAAGCTCCTTGTGCTTGCTATTTGATACTTGGTGTTCCCAACCCATTGTTTCCCCCTCTGACCATTTGTGACTCGTGATATGAGTTGTCAACGTTGACCACACACAACAGATTTCTTTGGTCAAAGGCGGTAGATATGCCTCCTTTGGTCGGTAATTGTGCATGGTAGCCACACCGTCCTACTACTGACTGAAGGTCGTTGTACTTGCTAGTTGAGAACTGATATTCCAATAGCATTGTTTCCTCCCCTGACCATTTGTGACTCGTGTTATGGTTGGTCAACGTTGACCACCTATATTGAAATTCTCTGGTCATGGCCAGTGACATATGCCTAGCTTGGTTGTTTGGTGTGCATATTAGCCACACCCTGCCACTACGTATTGATGTTCTTTGTCCTTTCTTGTCAATACATAGGGTTCCCAAACCATTGTCTCTCCTTCTCACCATTTGTGACTCGTGTTCTGAGTTGTCAATGTTGACCATACATAGTGGACATATTCGGTCATAGTCAAAGACGTGTGCATCCTTTGGTTGGACACTGTGCACGCTAGCCACACAGTGCTACTACTTGTTGAAGTTCTTCATACATGCTAGTTGATAACTAGTGTTCCCAACCCATTGTTTCCCCCTCTGACCATTTGTGACTCGTGTGATGAGTTTTCAACGTTGACTACACACCGTGAAATTCGTTGGTCATGGTTAGTGACATATGCCTAGTTTGGTTTGTCACTGTACGTGGTTACCACGCCGTGTCACTGCGTATTAAAGGTCTTTGTGCTTTCTAGTTGATAGCTAGTGTTCCCAAACCATTGTTACCCCCTTCTGACTATCAGTGACTCGTGTTGTGAGTTGTCAACGCTGACCACATGAAGTGAAATTCGTTGGTCATGGTCAGTGACATATGCATACTTTTGTTGGTCACTGTGCATGGTAGCCACGCTGTGCCACTACATATTGAAGGTATTTGTACTTGCTTGTCAATAACTAGTATTCACAAACCATTATTTTCCACCCTGACCATTTGTGACTCGTGATACGAGCTGTCAAAGTTTACCACACTTAGTGAAATTATTTGGTCATGGTCAGTGACATATGCCTACTTTGGTTGGTCATCGTGCATGGTATCCACACTGCGTCACATCTTATTGAAGGTCCTTGTGCTTGCTAGTTGATACCTGGTATTCCCAAACCATTGTCTCCCCCTCTAACCATTTGTGACTCCTATTATGAGTTGTCAACTCTGACCACACACTGCGGATTTCTTTGGTCAAAGGTAGTACATATGCCTACTTTGGTCGGTCATTGTGCATGGTAGCCACACCGTGCTTATACTGATTGAAGGTCGCTGTACTTGCTAGTTGATAACTGATATTCACAGACCATTGTGTCCCCCTCTGACCGTTTGTGACTCGTGTTATGGTTGGTGAATGTTGACCACCCATATTGAAATTTTGTGGTCATGGTCAGTGAAATATGCCTTGTTTGGTTGTTTGGTGTGCATAGTAGCCACACTGTGCCACTACATATTGAAGTTCTTTGTCCTTTCTAGTCGATGCATAGGGTTCCCAAACCATTGCCTCTCCCTCTGACCATTTGTGACTCGTGTTATGAGTTGTCAATGTTGACCATACATAGTGGACTTCTTCGGTCATAGTCAGTGACGTGTGCATCCTTTGGTTGGTCACTGTGCACGCTAGCCACATCGTGCCACTACTTGTTGAAGTTCTTCATACATGCTAGTTGATAACTAGTGTTCCCAACCCATTGTTTCCCCCTCTGACCATTTGTGACTCGTGTGATGAGTTTTCAACGTTGACCACACACCGTGAAATTCGTTGGTCATGGTCAGTGACATATGCATACTTTGGTTGGTCACTGTGCATGGTAGCCACGCTGTGCCACTACATTTTGAAGGTATTTGTACTTGCTAGTGGATAACTAGTATTCACAAACCATTATCTTCCACCCTGACCATTTGTGACTCGTGTGATGAGTTTTCAACGTTGACCACACACCGTGAAATTCGTTGGTCATGGTTAGTGACATATGCCTAGTTTGGTTTGTCACTGTACGTGGTTACCACGCCGTGTCACTGCGTATTGAAGGTCTTTGTGCTTTCTAGTTGATAGCTAGTGTTCCCAAACCATTCTTACCCCCTTCTGACTATCAGTGACTCGTGTTGTGAGTTGTCAACGCTGACCACATGATGTGAAATTCGTTGGTCATGGTCAGTGACATATGCATGCTTTTGTTGGTCACTGTGCATGGTAGCCACGCTGTGCCACTACATATTGAAGGTATTTGTACTTGCTAGTCAAGAACTAGTATTCTAAAACCATTGTCTTCCACCCTGACCATTTGTGACGCGTGTTACGAGTTGTCAGAGTTTACCACACTTAGTGAAATTATTTGTTCATGGTCAGTGACATATTCCTACTCTGGTTGGTCATCGTGCATGGTATCCACACCGTGCCACAACTTATTGAAGGTCCTTGTGCTTGCTAGTTCATACCTGGTATTCCCAAACCATTGTCTCCCCCTCTGACCATTTGTGACTTCGATTATGAGTTGTCAATGCTGACCACACACAACGGATTTCTTTGGTCAAAGGTAGTACATATGCCTACTTTGGTCGGTCATTGTGCATGGTCGCCACACCCTGCTTATACTGATTGAAGGTCGCTGTACTTGCTAGTTGAGAACTGATATTCACAGACCATTGTTTCCCTCTCTGACCGTTTGTGACTCGTGTTATGGTTGGTGAATGTTGACCACCCATATTGAACTTCTTTGGTTATGGTCAGTGACATATGCCTATTTTGGTTGTTTGGAGTACATAGTAGCCACACTGTGCCACTATGTATTGAAGTTATTTGTCCTTTCTAGTCGATACATAGTGCTCCCAAACCATTGTCTCTCCTTCTCACCATTTTTGACTCGTGTTCTGAGTTGTCAATGTTGACCATACATAGTGGACATATTCGGTCATAGTCAGTGACGTGTACATCCTTTGGTTGGTCACTGTGCACGCTAGCCACACCGTGGCACTACTTGTTGAAAAGCTTTCTACTTGCTAGTTGATAACTAGTATTCCCAACCCATGGTTTCCCCCACTGACCATTTGTGACTCGTGTTATAAGTTTTCAATGTTGACCACACACTATGAAATCTGTTTGGTCATGGTTTGTGACATATGCCTACTTTGGGTTGTCACTGTACATGGTTACCACGCCGTGTCATTACGTATCGAGGTCTTTGTGCTTTCTTGTTGACAGCTAGTGTTCCCGAACCATTGTTAGCCCCCTCTAGCAATCTGTGACTCTTGTTGTGAGTTGTTAACATTGACCACATGATGTGAAATTCTTTGGTCATGGTCAGTGACATATGCATACTTTGATTGTTCACTGTGCATTGTAGTCACACTGTGCCACTGCATATTGAAGGTATTTGTACTTGCTAGTCGATAACTAGTATTTAGAAACCATTATCTTCCACTCTGGCCATGTGTGACTCGTATTATGAGTTGTCAATGTTTACCACACATGGTGACATTCTTTGGTCATGGTCAGTGACATATGGTTGGTCATCGTGCATGGTATCCACACCGTGCCACAACGTACTGAAGGTCATTGTACATGCTAGTTGATACCTGGTGTTCCCAAACAATTGTTACACCCTCTGACTATTTGTGACTCGTATTATGAGTTGCCAAAGTTGACCATACATAGCGGATTTCTTTGGTCAAAGGCAGTACATATGCCTACTTTGGTCGGTCATTGTGCATGGCAGCCACACCGTGCTACTACTGACTGAAGGCCGTTGTACTTGCTAGTTGAGAACTGATATTCCCGGACCATTGTTTCCCCCTCTGACCGTTTGTGACTCGTGTTATGGTTGGTGAACGTTGACCACCCATATTGAAATTATTTGGTCATGGTCAGTGACATATGGTTGGTCATCGTGCATGGTATCCACACCGTGCCACAACGTACTGCAGGTCATTGTACATGCTAGTTGATACCTGGTGTTCCCAAACAATTGTTACACCCTCTGACTATTTGTGACTCGTATTATGGTTGGTGAACGTTGACCACCCATATTGAAATTATTTGGTCATGGTCAGTGACATATGCCTAGTTTGGTTGTTTGGTGTGCATAGTAGCCACACCGTGCCACTACGTATTGAAGGTATTTGTCCTTTCTAGTCCATGCATAGGGTTACCAAACCATTGTCTCTCAATCTGACCATTCGTGACTTGTGTTATGAGTTGTCAATGTTGACCACACACCGTGAAATTCTTCCGTCATAGTCAATGACGTATTCATCCTTTGGTTGGTCACTGTGCACGCTAGCCACACTGTGCCACTACTTGTTGAAGTTCTTCACATTTGCTAGTTGATAACTAGTATTCGCAACCCATTGTTTCCCCCTCTGACCATTTGTGACTCGTGTGATGAGTTTTCAACGTTGACCACACACCGTGAAATTCGTTGGTCATGGTTAGTGACATATGCCTAGTTTGGTTTGTCACTGTACGTGGTTACCATGCCGTGTCACTACGTAACAAAGGTATTTGTGCTTTCTAGTTAATAGTTAGTATTCCCAAACCATTGTGACCCCCCTCTGACTATCAGTGACTCGTGTTGTGAGTCGTCAACGCTGACCACATGATGTGAAAGTTGTTGGTCATGGTCAGTGACATATGCATACTTTGGTTGGTCACTGTGCATGGTAGCCACGCTGTGCCACTACATTTTGAAGGTATTTGTACTTGCTAGTCCATAACTAGTATTCAAAAACCATTATCTTCCACCCTGACCATTTGTTACTCGTGTTATGAGTTGTCAAAGTTTACCACACTTAGTGAAATTATTTGGTCATGGTCAGTGACATATGCCTACTTAGGTTGGTCATCGTGCATGGTATCCATACCGTGCCACAACTTATTGAAGGTCCTTGTGCTTGCTAGTTGATACCTGGTGGTCCCAACCCATTGTCTCCCCCTTTGACCATTTGTGACTCCTATTATGAGTTATCAACGCCAACCACACACAACGGATTTCTTTGGTCAAAGGTAGTACATATGCCTACTTTGGTCGGTCATTGTGCATGGTAGCAACACCATGCTTATACTGATTGAAGGTCGCTGTACTTGCTAGTTGAGAACTCATATTCACAAACCATTGTTTCCCCCTCTGACCGTTTTTGACTCGTGTTATGGTTGGTGAATTTTGACCATCCATATTGAAATTCGTTCATCATGGTCAGTGACATATGCCTAGTTTGGTTGTTTGGTGTGTATAGTAGCCACACCGTGCCACTACGTATTGAAGTTCTTTGTCCTTTCTAGTCGGTACATAGGGTTCCCAAACCATTGTCTCTCCCTCTGACCATTTGTGACACGTGTTATGAGTTGTCAACGTTGACCATACACAGTGGACGTCTTTGGTCATAGTCAGTGACGTGTGCATGCTTTGGTTTGTCACTGTGCACGCTAGCCACACCGTGCGACAACTTGTTGAAAATCTGTCTACTTGCTAGTTGATAACTAGTGTTCCCAACCCATGGTTTCCCCCACTGACCATTTGTGGCTCGTTTTATGTGTTTTCAACGTTGACCACACACTGTGAAATCCGTTTGGTCATGGTTTGTGACATATGCCTACTTTGGGTTGTCACTCTACATGGTTACCACGCCGTGTCATTACGTATCGAAGGTCTTCGTGCTTTCTTGTTGACAGCTAGTGTTCCAGAACCATTGTTAGCCCCCTGTGACTATCTGTGACTCGTGTTGTGAGTTGTCAACATTGACCACATGAAGTGAAATTCTTTGGTCATAGTCAGTGACATGTGCATACTTTGGTTTGTCAATGTGCATTGTAGCCACACTGTGCCACAACATATTGAAGGTGTTTGTACTTGGTAATCAATAATTAGTATTTAGAAACCATTATGTTCCACTCTGACCATTTGTGACTCGTATTATGAGTTGTCAAAGTTTATCACACATGGTGAAATTCTTTGGTCATGGTCGGTGACATATGGTTGGCCATCGTGCATGGTATCCACACCGTGCCACAACGTACTGAAGGTCATTGTGCTTGCTAGTTGATACCTGCTGTTCCCAAATAATTGTTTCCCCCTCTGACTATTTGTTACTCGTATTATGAGTTGTCAACGTTGACCATACACAGCGGATTTCTTTTGTCAAAGGCAGTACATATGACTACTTTGGTCGGTCATTGTGCATGGCAGCCATACCGTGCTACTACTGACTGAAGGTCGTTGTACTTGCTAGGGTAGAACTGACATTCCCGGACCATTGTTTCCCCCTCTGACCATTTATGACTCGTGTTATGGTTGGTGAACGTTGACCACCCATATTGAAATTATTTGGTCATGGTCAGTGACATATGCCTAGTTTGGTTGTTTGGTGTGCATAGTAGCCACAGCGTGCCACTACATATTGAAGTTCTTTGTCCTTTCTAGTCGGTACATAGGGTTCCCAAACCATTGTCTCTCCTTCTGACCATTTGTGACTCGTGTTATGAGTTGTCAATGTTGACCATACATAGTGGACTTCTTCCGTCATAGTCAGTGACGTGTACATCCTTTGGTTGGTCACTGTGCACGCTAGCCACACCGTGCCACTACTTGTTGAAGTTCTTCACACATGCTAGTTGATAACTAGTGTTCCCAACCCATTGTTTCCCCCTCTGACCATTTGTGACTCGTGTGATGAGTTTTCAACGTTGACCACACACCGTGAAATTCGTTGGTCATGGTTAGTGACATATGCCTAGTTTGGTTTGTCACTGTACGTGGTTACCACGCCGTGTCACTACGTA
>SZWC01010111.1:87143-101254 GCA_023375785.1 Penium margaritaceum
GTGACTCGTGTTATGAGTTGTCAATGTTGACCACACATAGTGGACTTCTTCCGTCATAGTCAGTGACGTATTCATCCTTTGGTTGGTCACTGTGCACGCTAGCCACACCGTGCCACTACTTGTTGAAGTTCTTCACACATGCTAGTTGATAACTAGTGTTCCCAACCCATTGTTTCCCCCTCTGACCATTTGTGACTCGTGTGATGAGTTTTCAACGTTGACCACACACCGTGAAATTCGTTGGTCATGGTTAGTGACATATGCCTAGTTTGGTTTGTCACCGTACGTGGTTACCACGTCGTGTCACTGCGTATTGAAGGTCTTTGTGCTTTCTAGTTGATAGCTAGTGCTCCCAAACCATTGTTACCCCCCTCTGACTATCAGTGACTCGTGTTGCGAGTTGCCAACGCTGACCACATGAAGTGAAATTTGTTGGTCATGCTCAGTGACATATGCATACCTTGGTTGGTCACTGTGCATGGTAGCCACGCTGTGCCACTACATTTTGAAGGTATTTGTACTTGCTAGTCCATGACTAGTATTCAAAAACCATTATCTTCCACCCTGACTATTTGTGACTCGTGTTATGAGTTGTCAAAGTTTACCACACTTAGTGAAAATATTTGGTCATGGTCAGTGACATATGCCTACTTTGTTTGGTCATCGTGCATGGTTTCCACACCGTGCCACAACGTATTGAAGGTCCTTGTGCTTGCTAGTTGATACCTGGTGTTCCCAACCCATTGTCTCCCCCTTTGACCATTTGTGACTCCTATCATGAGTTGTCAATGCCGACCACACACAGTGGATTTCTTTGGTCAAAGGTAGTACATATGCCTACTTTGGTCGGTCATTGTACATGGTAGCCACACCGTGCTTATACTGATTGAAGGTCGCTGTACTTGCTAGTTGAGAACTGATATTCACAGATCATTGTTTCCCCCTCTGACCGTTTGTGACTCCTGTTATGGTTGGTGAATTTTGACCATCCATATTGAAATTCTTTCATCATCGTCGGTGACATATGCCTAGTTTGGTTGTTTGGTGTGCATAGTAGCCACACCGTGCCACTACGTATTGAAGTTCTTTGTCCTTTCTAGTTGGTACATAGGGTTCCCAAACCATTCTCTCCCTCTGACCATTTGTGACTCGTGTTATGAGTTGTCAATGTTGACCATACACAGTGGATTTCTTTCGTCATAGTCAGTGACGTGTGCATGGTTTGGTTTGTCACTGTGCACGCTAGCCACACCGTGCCACTACTTGTTGAAAATCTGTCTACTTGCTAGTTGATAACTAGTGTTCCCAACCCATGGTTTCCCCCACTGACCATTTGTGACTCGTGTTATGAGTTTTCAACGTTGACCACACACCGTGAAATCCATTTGGTCATGGTTTGTGACATATGCCTACTTGGGGTTGTCACTGTACATGGTTACCACGCCGTGTCATTACGTATCGAAGGTCTTTGTGCTTTTTGGTTGACAGCTAGTGTTCCCAAACCATTGTTAGCCCCCTCTGACTATCTGTGACTCGTGTTGTGAGTTGTCAACATTGACCACATGAAGTGAAATTCTTTGGTCATGGTTAGTGACATATGCATACATTGGTTGGTCACTGTGCATTGTAGCCACACTGTGCCACTGCATAATGAAGGTATTTGTACTTGCTAGTCGATAACTAGTATTTAGACAACATTATCTTCCACTCTGACCATTTGTGACCCGTGTTATGAGTTGTCAAAGTTTACCACACATGGTGACATTCTTTGGTCATGGTCAGTGACATATGGTTGGTCATCTTTCATGGTTTCCACATCGTGCCACAACGTACTGAAGGTCATTGTGCTTGCTAGTTGATACCTGGTGTTCTCGAACAATTGTTTCCTCCTCTGACAATTTGTGACTCGTATTATGAGTTGCCAACGTTGACCATACACAGCAGATTTCTTTGGTGAAAGGCAGTACATATGCCTACCTTGGTCGGTCATTATGCATGGTAGCCATACCGTGCTACTACTGACTGAAGGTCGTCGTACTTGCTAGTTGACAACTGACATTCCCGGACCATTGTTTCCCCCTCTGACCGTTTGTGACTCGTGTTATGGTTGGTGAACGTTGACCATCCATATTGAAATTAGTTGGTCATGGTCAGTGACATATGCCTAGTTTGGTTGTTTGGTGTGCATGGTAGCCACACCGTGCCACTACATATTGAAGTTATTTGTCCTTTCTAGTCCATGCATAGGATTACCAAACCATTGTCTCTCCCTCTGACCATTCGTGACTCGTGTTATGAGTTGTCAATGTTGACCACACATAGTGGACTTCTTCTGTCATAGTCAGTGACCTCTGCATCAACTGTTGACAATGCAAGGGGTGTAGCTCCTGCTAGTGGAAACCGTCCTAACAAGCGTGGTTCAGGTGCAGGGGGCACAACAGCAGCAGCAAAGGCCTCAAAGCGTGTCCAGCGGTCAAGGAAGTAGACATAGGACTGTAGCCTAGCATTGCTTGCTAGGCCTTCTCCATTGTACTTCTTTCTTTCATTACAATCAATGACCACCATTCTCTTTCCAGCCATAACATGTGCTCACTTTCAATGAGCCATTGCTTGTGGAATGATTCATGGTGCATTTTGTGAGAAATAACAAGTGTGCAAGTGCATGTGAACACTGCAGTACTGTGCACAATGCATGAAAATTTGCCTAAGTGTAATGCGATTAAGTGCTACAAAAGACATGTCATGAAAAAGGGCAAAATTTGAGGTCTACATTGTGTTTTGAGAGTGACATAGTAATTGATCCTCCTGAGATTTCCCACATTTCTCATGTGTTGGGCTGTGAAAATGACCCCCCCCGGGTTGGTCACATCGAGGTGGCTGTTTNTTTCCAGCCATGACATGTGTTCACTTTCAATGAGCCATTGCTTGTGGAATGATTCATGGTGCATTGTGTGAGAAATAACAAGTGTGCAAGTGCATGTGAACACTGCAGTACTGTGCACAATGCATGAAAATTTGCCTAAGTGTAATGCGATTAAGTGCTACAAAAGACATGTCATGAAAAAGGGCAAAATTTGAGGTCTACATTGTGTTTTGAGAGTGACATAGTAATTGATCCTCCTGAGATTTCCCACATTTCTCATGTGTTGGGCTGTGAAAATGACCCCCCCCGGGTTGGTCACATCGAGGTGGCTGTTTATGGCTACATGGATGTGTCGAGGTAGCATCGATGTTCGTGGTAGCGTGGTACCAAGGTCAACACTGACGCGGGTAGTCTCGGAACAGGCGATGTGACCGAGCGGGTCCTTGTGCCGAGCACAAAATGATGTTGATGGAGGAATGATTGATGATGGAGTGGGCGCAGGGGTGAAACCACGTGCGCAACTGATTTAGGAGAGTACGATGCGGCAAGGGGAAGGCAGGTGCCAACGCGCCGCAAGAAGTCTGCTACCGGCGTGGGTGCAGGCTGCTGCGGAAGTGGGCAGCTAGCTCGTGCAGATCCTGGTGCCGTTCACAGAAGCTGATGGCTGTTGGCGATGAACGAAGACTGCTGATGATGATGGAGTGGGCGCAGGGGCGAGCCGCGTGCGCTGAAGGAAGTTTCGGCGTGGGCGCAGGTCGTTGCGGAAAAGGCAATGCGACCGGGCGGATCCTTGTGCCGAGCTGAAAGCGACTGCAGAAGTGGAGGAAGCGATTGATTGATGAGTGGGCGCAGGGGCTGAACCATGTGCGCGATTGAAACGATGCTAATGGAGGAGGCAATGCGCAGGTGGCGCAAATGATGCAAATGATGAGGAGACTGAAAGAATGGCAGATGATGATGAGGTGAAGGAGACGGTGAGGTAGACAGTGAGGACTGATGGCAGCAGATGCGAAAAGTGAAGACTGAAGGATGATGATGATGATGGAGAAGAGATGTAGCGGGCGATGCAGGCGGAGTGATGTGCGATGAGAGCTGATGCAGCAGGGAGATTGAGCGACACAACCACTTCTTCTGCGTCCAGGAGAGTGACGGCTTGTTCCCCAGTTGGCTCGGAAATGGGAGCAAGAAGACTGGTGGTGCCCGATATCCCGTCAGCTAGAAGAGGTTGGTTGCGGTAGAGGGAGTCAGGCAGTGGGTAGCGACACTAGATCGCTGATGTCAGGAGAGTGACGGCTTGTTCCCCAATTGGCTCGGAAATGGGAGCAGGAAGACTGGTGGTGTCCGATATCCTGACGGCGGCAGTTTTGGCTGCAGCTGCTGACGAGGCGAGAGAAGGCAATGCGAGAGGGCGACTCGAGATGAAAAATACGAATGGACTGAGGATGGCGGCAGGGATGTAGCAAATGGGGCTGATGAGGCAAGGTGAAGGAGCAGAAGATGTTCGTGGTGGCGAAAGCAATGAGGAGCAGTGAATTGCGGATGGCAGGAAGCTTCTTGGTACTTGACGGCAGGCGGCGGCTCGAGAGTTGCTTGCGGCTGGTGTGGGCGACACGTCACCGGTTGTTGGCCACGGGCACGGAAATGGGCGCAGGGCCTTCTTGGGACGATGAGGCGTTTCTTCAGCACGGGGAACTCGTCAGGAAGAGCTGCTGATGTCAGCTGCTGGTGAAGCGGCGAGGGGCGGGGCGACAGTAGCGGCAACAGGAGAATGCGAGTGGAAGTGATGAAGCAAGGATGATGGCAGAACGATGACACGGTTACGGGACTCCAGGTGATGTTGCTTGATGCTCTGATACCATGTCAGAAGAATGTAAGTACGAGGACAGCAGCGGCAGAACCAGGCAAAAGCATCAGGACATACAAGAGTACGTCAGCAGAGTGATGTAAGCGAGAGCGGTGCGAGGAGTTAGCTGCGGAAGTTGATCGAGGTCGAGACGTAAGGTAGTCAAGGTAGACAAGTTAATGAGAGAGAGAGAGCACTGGCGAGATGAATGATAGTTGGCGGAGTAAGACTGCTGAGCGAAGGAGCGAGAGTGACGGAGCGAAGAGTTGAAAGGGGCTGGCAAAGACAGGAGATTCGAGGATTGAGCAGAGTTGTACGGAGTTGTACGGAGTTCTACTGAGTTGTACAAAGTTGTACGGAGTAGGAGAGAGTTGTTCACAATTGTAGGGAGTTGTATGGAATTGTACAGAGTTGTGCGGAGCTGTGCATATTTGTACAGCGTTGTATAGAGTTGTACGGATTTGTGCATAGTTGTACAGAGTTGTACGTACTTGTACGGATTTGTAGCAAGTTGTAGAAATGTTGTTCGGCATTGTATGTTGTACGGAGTTGTATGGGATTGCATGGAGTTGTACAAAGTTGTATGGAGTTGTACGGAGCTTTAAGGAGTTGCAGCGAGTTCTAACAAGTTGTACAGAGTTGTACAAAGGTACAACTGTGCATAGAGTTTTGTAGATTTTTACAGAGCTGTATGGAGCTGTACGGCACTGTACGGAGTTGTACGGAGTTGTACGGAGTTGTACGGAGCTGTACAGAGATGTATGCAGTTGTATGGAGTTGTTCATGATTGTACGGGATTGCACGGAGTCGTACAGAGTAGTATAGAGTTGTGCAAAGTTTTACAGAGTTCTACAAAATTGAATTGATTTGTGCGGAGTTGTACGGAATTGTAGCAAATTGTACGGATTTGCACGGAATTGTTTGGAGTTGTACAGATTTGCACAGATTGTACGGAGGTGTATAGAGTTATCAGAGCAGTACGGAGTTGTACAGAGTTGTAGCAAGTTGTAGCGAGTTGTAGCAAGTTGTACGGAGTTGTACGGAGTTGTACAGAGTTGTACATGGATTTATGGAGCTGAACGGAGTTGCACGGAGTTGTACAGGGTTGGACGGAGTTGTATAGAGTTGTACGCAGTTGTACAAAATGACATGGAGTTGTACGAAGTTGTACGGAGTTGTACAGAGTTGTACGGGGTTATAGCAAGTGGTATGGAGTTGTATGGAATTGAATGAAGCTGTAGTGTATTGTAAGGAGTTTTATGGAGTTAAAAGGAGTTATACAAAGTTGTACGGAGTTGTACAGAGTTGTATGGATATGTACGTGTTGTATGGAGTCGTACATGGTTGTACGGAGTTGTACAGAGGTTTCCGGAGTTGTACAAAGATGTAGCGAGATGTACGGAGTTGTACAACTTATACTGAGTTATGCAGAGTTGTACAGCATTGTACAAAGCAGTACGGAGTTGTACGGAGATGTAATGAGTTGTACGGCATCGTACAAAGTTCTCTAAAGTAGTACGGAGTTATACAAGATTGTACGGAAGTGTACGGAGCTGTACGGAGTTGTAGAGAGTTATAACAATCTGTACGGAGTTGTACGAAGATGTACGGAGTTGTAAAGAGTTGTACGGACTGGTACAAAGTTTTACAAATTGTACAGAGTTGAAGTGAGTTGTAGCAGGCTCTATGGAATTGTCCGGAACTGTACGGAGTTGTATGGAGTTGTACGGACCTGTACGGAGTTGTACGGAGTAGTACGGAGTTGTTCGGAGTTATACGGAGTATTACAAAGTTGTACGGAGTAGTACGGAATTTGACAGAGTTGTACAGGTTTTATGGAGTTGTACGGAGTTATACAAAGCTAACTGGAGTTGTACGGAGTTATACAAAGTTGTACTGATTTGTACAGAGTTATATGGAGTTGTATGGAACTATACAGAATTTTACAGAGCTGTCAGAGTTTTACGCAATTACACAGAGTTGTACAGAGTTGTACAGCATTGCAATGAGTAGTGCGGCATTTTACGGAGTTGTAGAGATTTTTATAGAGTTATTTAGAGATGTACGGACGTGTACGGAGTCGTACAGAGTCATATGGAGTTGTAGGGAGCTGTATGGGGGTAGTACGGAGTTGAACGGAGTTGTGCAGAGTTGTACAAATTTGTACAGAGTTGTACATAGTTGTACGGATTTGTACGGATTTGTACAAAGTTCTAGAAACGTTGTACAGAGTAGTATGGATTTGTACAGAGCCGTATGGAGTTTTTCCGAGTTGTACGGAGTTGTGCGGAGTTGTGCGGAGTTTTACAGTGTTGTACGGATTTTTATGGAGTTTTATGGAGATATACGGAGATGTATGGAGGTGTACGGAGTTGCACGGAGGTGCAATTACTTATATGGAGTTTTATGTAGTTGTGCAGAGGTGTACGGAGTTGTACGAAGTTAAACAGAGTGGTAGCAAGTTGTACATAGTTGTACGGAGTTGTACGTAGTTGTATGAAGTTGTAAGGAGTTATACAATTGGAAAGAGTTGTACAGAGTTATACCAAGCTGTACGGAGCTGTACAGAGTTGTCCGGAGTTGTACGGAGTTGTATAGAGTTGTATGGATTTTTAGCAAGTTTTAGGGAGTGGTAGGGAGTTGTCTGGAGTTTTACGGAGTTGTATGGAGATGTAAAGAAATGGCCGCAGTTGTACAGAGTTGTACGGAGTTGTACAGAGTTGTACGGAGTTGTACAGAGTTGTAGGGTGTTGTACAGAGTTATAGTGACTTTGATAGAGCTCTACAGGGTTGTACGGAGTTGTAAGGAGCTAAACTGAGTTTTCTGGAGAAGTACAGAGTTGTCCTGAGATGTACATAGTTGTACGGAGCTGTACGGAGTTGTACGGAGTTGTAGCAATCTGTACATAGTTGTACGGAGCTGTTCAGAGATGTACAGAGTATAAGGGGGTTGTGCGGAGTCGTAAGGAGTTGAAAGGAGTTGTAGGGGGTTGTACGGAGTTGCACGGAGTTGTACAGAATTTCATGGAGTAGAATGTAGTTGTTCCGACTTGTAGCAAGTTGTAGATATGTTGTATGGAGTAGTATGGAGTTGTGCGGAGTCGTATGGACTTGTACGGAGCTTTACGGAGCTGTACAAAGTTGTACGGAGTTGTACAGAGTTGAACGGAGTTGTATATAATTCTTCAGAGTTGAACGGAAATGTACGGAGTTGTACGGAGCTATATGGAGTAGTACAGAGTTGTAACAATTTGTGCAGAGTTGTACGGAGTTTTACGTAGTTCTACAGAGTTATACAGATGTATACAGAGTTGTACGGAGTTGTACATAGTTGTACAGAGTTGTACATAGTTGTACAGAGTTGTATGGAGTTGTACGGAGACAACTTCGTACAACTCTATACAACTCTGTACAACTCCGTACAACTCTTTACAACTCGGTACCGCTCCGTACAACTCTGTACAACTCAATACAAATCTGTACAAATTGCTACAACTGCGTACAAGTCCGTACTACTCAATACAACTCTATACTACTCTGCACAACTCCTTTAAGCTCCGAACATCTATGTACAACTGTGAACACTTCCCTATAACTCCGTACGACTCCCTTCAACTCCGCACAGCTCTGTACAGCTCGGTACAGCTCTGTACAACTATATATAGCTCCGTAAAAATCCGTACAGCTGTGTACAACTCCGTTCAACTTCGTACACCTCCGTCCACCTCCGGACAACTCCTTCCACCTCCGTTCAACTCTGTACAACTCCGTACAACCTGCTACAACTCCGTACAACTCACTAAAACTCCGTACAGCTCCGTACAACTTCATACAAGTCTGTACAACTTCGTACAACTCCGTACAACTCCATACAACTCCGTACAACTCCGTAGAACTCTGCAATACTCTGTACAACTACCTACAACACCGTACAACTCCGTACTACTTGCTACAACTCTATACAGCTCTGGACAACTCAGCACAACTCCGTAAAACTTTGCAAAACTCCGTACAACTCTGTACGACTCTGTACAATTCAGTACAACATCATACAACTCCGTATAACTCTGTACTAATCGCTAAACCCCGTACAACTCTGTATAACTCTGTTCAACTCTCTTGAACCCTGTAAAACTCTGGACAATGCCTGGCAATGCCTGGCATGTTGGAATATTTAATTTAACACTGACATCTCCCCTAGGATAATCCGAGATCTCAATAATGGTCCAGGTTTGGCATTGAGCCACCATGGACCACCTCGCCAACGGATTGTCGGTCACGACTGGTGACCAAGAGGCGAGTCGCCCCTAATAACTGCGAACACATTGCAATTGCGTCCGGCTAGCGAAGAAGAAGCCGTTGTGCTGCCCTTGTCCTGTTCTGCGATATATTTCCGAGGATGTTCATTCCCTGGAACTTAACCAGAACTGTTCTTCCCATCCAGTTCCCGTTGGTTCCGCGGCTTTGCCACCGTGTCTTCGCTCTACTTGTACCTCGCATACCATGCCTTCGCCAGCCTTCCACAGCTCTCGGCTCTTCGTTCCGTCACACTCGCTCCTTTGCTCAGCCAGCCATCACTCATCTTGCTCTCGCTTTCTCTCAGCAGCTCGTCTACCTAGTCTCCATAACATCTCGACCTCTCTCAAGTCCCGTGACTAACTCCTCAAGACCGCTCTCGCTTCCGTCACTTCGCTGACGTACTCGTGCATGTTCCGATGCTTCTGCCTGCTTCTGCTACTGCCATTTTCAACCCTGCATTCTTCTCACATGGTAATGCCTAAGCCATGCCTGGCAATGCCTGGAAACTCCTGGGCAATGCCTGGCAATGCCCAGACAATGCCAGGTAATGCCTGGGCAATGCCTCGCAATGCCTGGGCAATGCCTGGCAATGCCTGTGCAATGCCTGGTAATGCCTCAAAAATTCCTGACAATGCCTGTCATGCTTAGGAAATTCATGGCAATGCCTGGCAATTCTTGGGTAATGCCTAGCAATGTGCGGCAATGCCTGGCAATGCCTATGCAATGTCAGGCAAAGCCTAGCAATGCCTAGCAATGCCTGATAATTTCTGGGCAATGCCTGGTAATGCCTGAGCAATGTCTGGCAATGCTTGGCCAATGCTCGGCAATGCCTGGCAATGCCTGGCAATGCCTGGCAATGCCTGGCCATGTTGAATTCGACTTTCAACTTCTGGGGTCAAAGTCTACGTCTGAGTGTCGGTCACAGTCAACTTAAAGTTTACTTGGATATTGGTAGTAGAACATAGATCGTGAATATGTGATTCCAACGTAATTTGAATCGCTAAAAGCCGTAAAGAGTTGAGGGAGTTATGACTGTTCAAAGTTGGGATATGCATAAACACGTCATGTAGGTACGTTACGTGTATACATTGCGTCCGATGACATCATATGCATGATACATATGCAATCCATCAAGTGTTGAAAGTCACAAATGGACTGTTTTCAACTAGCTTTTACGTAATACACTTTACTTAGTACACAAGTTTGAGGATCATGACAGGTTGGAGGAGAACCTACTTCGGACTTGGCTCATTAGAAGCAGACTTCGGACTGTTGACTTCTGAATTGGCCATCGACTTCGACTTTCCAAAGTCAAGATGGATGCCTGGTAATGCCTGAGCAATGTCTAGAAATTCCTGGCAATGCCTGAGCAATGCCTGGCAATGTCCGGGCAATGCCTAGGCAATGCGTGGCAATGCCTAGCAATGACTGGGCAATGCCTGCCAATGCCTGGGTAATGCCTGGGTAATGCCGGGATAATGCCTAGCAATGCCTGGGCAATGCTTTGCAATTCCTGGCAATGCATGGCAATGCCTGACAATGCCTGGGCAATGCCTAGGCAATGCGTGGCAATGCCATGCAATGCCTGGGCAATGCCTGAGCAATGCCTGGCAATGACTAGCAATGCTTGGGCAATGACCGGCAATTCGTGGCAATTCCTGAGCAATGTCTGGCAATGCCTGGCAATGCCTGGGCAATTCCTGGCAATGCATGGGCAATGCCTAGAAATGCCTGGAAATGCATGGCAATGCCTGGGAAATGCCTGGCAATGCCTGGAAAATGCCTGGAAAGGTATGGCAATGCCTATGTACTGCCTGGTAATGCCTGGCAATTCCTAGACAATGCTTAGGCAATGCATGGCAATGCCTAGGCAATGCATGGCAATGCTTGGGCAATGCCTGTCAATGCCTGGGCAATGTCTGGAAATACTTGGCAATGCCTCTTAATGCCTGGCAATGCCTATCAAAGCCGGGGCAATGCCTGGGCAATGCCTGGCAATGCCTGGAAATGCCTGGTAATGCGTAAGCAATGTCTGGCAATGCCTTGGCAATGTCTGGCAATGCTTTGGCAATGTCTGACAATACCTGGCAGTACCCAGGCAATGCCTGACAATGCCTGGCAATGCTTGGGCAACGCCTGGGAATGCTTGGCAACGCCTAGCAATGCCTAGGCAATGCTTGGAAATGCCTGGAAATGCCTGGACAATGCCTGGCAATGCCTGGGAAATACCTAGGCAATGCCTGGCAATGCACATAAATGCCTGGCAATGCCTGGCAATGCCTCACAATGTCTGGCAATGCCTATGCAATGCCTGTCAACGTCTGTCAATGGCTGGCAATGCATAGGCAATGCCTAGCGATGACTGGGCAATGCCTGCCTATGCCTGTCAATACCTCGACAATGCCTGGCAATGCCCGGCAATGCCTAGGCCATGCCTGGCAATGGCGGCTGCGGGAGACGAGTGCTGTTGGGAGTCAGGTTGAAGTGCCTCCACATCGCACTGCAAAGAGGGAGAAGGCGCAGGGGACGTCCTTGTTTTTTACTCGGCCCAAGGCACAGTGTGGGTGGTGGAAATCACCACGATGGAACCTCAGTTAGACAAGGTGTAGGAACAGGGGTAGGCTCTCCTGGCAGCCCAGGTCTCAAAGTAGAAGCACTACAAGGCCGCTCTTGCGCAGCAGCAGGGAGACCTTTGCTCTGGGTCCGGATTGCTGGCGCTTCATTCGTCGGCTGGCGGCACTGTGCCTTGAGAGAGGTCAAGGCAGACACATTGAGGCCGACCAGCCCGGGTGGTCAGTGTGAGCAGTGTCCTTATTCGCACAGCGGCTCTGAAATGCACGAATCTGGCAGCAGTGTCGCGTGTTCCGCGACTTTGGCTTGTGGCTTGAGGGTCTCAATCCGACGTTGGGCAGTGTTGTGCCGCCTGTGCTGCAATGAGCGTGGCGCCTAGACCTATTGCACTGTCTGACCTTTGTGGGATGGAGAGGAGAGTCTCCTCTTCCCTTGACACTTGCTTCTATTGTTTATGCTTGCTTCATCCACCCATTTGTGCTGTGGGTGGCGGCATGTTTTTAAACAACAAGAACTCACTTTTCCATGTAGGATTGGAGAGAAGATCCGAATCCAATCTAATGGCACTATCTAGGGTGGTTCAATACTGATATTGATTTCAATATCGATATCGATATTGAAACATCAATATCGATATTGATTTTTTCAATATCGATCTCGACCCTTGGTCAGTCAATATCGATATCGATATCGATATCGATATTGATATATCAATGTTATGGTCAATATTTCAATACTGAGATCAATATCGATGTTGATATCGATGTTTTCCCATACAAAAAGCAACATTGAAGTCCGATAATGACAGGGAGATCAATATCGATATTGATATCGAAAATAATGAGGTCAATATCGATATCGATATTGAGATCGACTCGATATCAATATCGATATTTCAATATCGATATTGACGATATTGGCAATATCAATATCAACATTGCAACACCCTAGCACTATCCGATCCTAATACAGTTTGAAGTGGCGTCGGTAGGGATTTCGATCCGACCACTTCGGATCAGGTTGGATCCGGATTCCCCATCCCTCTGATCGATGGGATCGGATTTGAATCCAATCATAATGATTTGGGGAGACTTTTTCTGTGCCTTGGCGGTGCTTCAGCTCAGCCTCTACTGCTCCTTGGTTGCGCCTCTGTCTAGCCTCTGCTGCGCCTCTGATGCACGTCTCTGCTGTGCTTTTGGCGCACGTCTGCTGCTCCCACTTCCGCGCCTGCTGCTGCTTGCATGCTACTGCTCCTTTTGCAGTCTCTGCGGCCAATGCTGACAGCTTGCTGCAAAGTTGCCTTTCCCACAGTCTTAGCATTCGCACAGGACTGAGCTGAGACCTAGGCTGGCCTGGGGGTGCGACTTCACAATAGTCTTGGGGAGAACAGCCTCAGATCTGGACTGCAGGTGTGGTTCAGATCTGAAAAGACAAAGCGATGACCTTCCATCTCTGCTACAAGGACATCGCATCCCCTTAGCAGAGGCAAGGAAGGGTCGCGCACAACAACTCCCTAACACCCCCCTTTTTTGTGGATTTCTCGAAGGCTTAGGTTGAACTGGGGTACCTGGGTTCAACCCATCAGGATAAAATGGGATATGGGCGTTTTAAAACAACCTGTTTGAAATGGGCCGAATTCTGCGGCCAAGGGCCCAAAAAAACCCCACATTTTTCAGCCTGTCAAAAAACCCTAAAATCCGATCTAAATCAGGGATAATCTGCCCAAATCCTGACTAATCGACCAAAACCCGCTCAAAGCCGCCTCCATCTGAAGTATATACCTGGAATCTGATGAAATCAGAAGACGACAACGACATTGTTGACGGCGATGACAATGTCAACGGTGATTCCAAGAGATTTCAATGAATGGTAATGACAAGGACAACAACAACGACAATGTCAACTGTGATTCCGAGAGATTTCAAAGGCCACGGTGCTGATATCAGCAATAATGAGACGATGGCGGTGAGGTGGACCCATACGCACCGCAGGGTCCCTGTTCCTTGATTTGCAGTACAATGGCTTGCCCCACGGAGTTGGTAGTGGTGGTCCAGTCTGTGCTACTGTCAATCTTCCAGTTGCGTTTGTCGTTGTAGCTGTAGCTGACGCTGGCATGGCGGAAGACCTGCCTGTTGAGAGAGCGTGGTGTGAATGACAGTGCTGGTGCAAAACCAAACGAGAAGCCTGCAACCACAGTCAGAACAAAAGCATGTACACACATGCAACATTCTGGGAGGTGGCCTTCTGACAAGGGTACAATGCTTCCCGCATGCCAACACACCCGCACGATTGCTGCATAACAACCTGGCAAATGAAAACAAAGGAAAAACAGAGAAAAGAAAGAGGGGAAACAGATGCATGTCTGCCTGCCCTCCACCTGCCAACAAGCGTTCTCAACTGTGCATCAGCCCTTGTGTGCATCCACTCATCAGCGCACCCACCGGAAAGAAATCATGCCCACCCACAACACCTGCAAGCCTGACCGCCCATGTACACTCACACATACACACACACACACACACACACACACACACC
>SZWC01010112.1:21385-32602 GCA_023375785.1 Penium margaritaceum
GGGGGGAGGGGGGAGAAGAGGCAAGGTTGAAGGAGGCGAGAACCGAGAGGAGGGTGGGGAGACGGGAGGATGAGGAAGGGGGGGAGTTGCCACTGGAGCTGTTGCTGTCGCCACTGCCGCTGCTGCCGCTGCTGCCGCCGCCGCCGCGATGCCGCTCGCTGAAAATGCAGCTGCCCCGCTGCCATGTTCACTGCAGCAGCTGCCGCTGCCAGAAGAAGGAGGGCAGCGGCTGCCGCTGCCACTGCCGTTGCTGTTGCTGAAGTTGCAACAGCACCTACTGCTGCTGCTGCTGCTTCTGCTGCTGCTGCCGCTGCTGCCGCTGCTGCCGCTGCTGCCGCTGCTGCCGCAGCTGAGACGGGTGCAGCTGCCGTTGCTGCTTGTGCTGCTGCCGCTACCGCTAATGCAGCTGCTTTTGGTGCTGTGGCGGCCGCTGCTGTTCAAGGGAGCAGCTTGTAACAGGGAGGTCTCAGGGCGCAGGTCGCAGGTCGCAGGTCGCAGGCCGAAGGTTGCAGGTCGCAGGTCGTTTGTTGTAGGTCGCAGGGCGCATGTCGCAGGCCCAGGGTCGTAGATCGCAGGTCACAGGTCGCAGGTCGCAGGTCGCCGGCCGCAGCTGGTTGCGTCCGGCCGGCTAGCAGGTCGTCGCTAGCGTCCGGCCAGCTAGCAGGTCGTCATTAGCGTCAGGCCAGCTGGCAGGTCGTCGCTAGCGTCAGGCCAGCTGGCAGGTCATCGCTAGCGGCAGGTCGTCGCTAGCGGCAAGTCGCACATTTCCCCGTTTTCCATGTCCTCATATCCACATATCCTCATCTGTTGTCAAGGGGTTTGGTGTGCACACATGGAGCCAGCTCAGTCACTTGCCACTTCCACTGAATAGTGCACCGTTCACTCTGGTTTCCCTCTCGTGGCCCAGTCTGGACATAGCCAAATATGTTCACTCATTGCCTTTGCTTTTCCGTAGGGTGGGTGCATAGGTCTCAATGCATGCATAGGAATGAAGCAAAGGTGGAGTTATGCTCGATAGATGCGGAAGGCTTCCTATGGTCAAACAGCTATCCGGTTGTAGGAGGTTTGGTTCACAAGCAGATGCCACGCTGGTTTGAAGCACGGATGTACCAAACATGGTTCCGTGGATCAGTTGAAAGGATGAACTCATTCTCTCTATGTGCCTCCATCGGATGTGAGTGCATGTGACGCCGGGGGCAGAGGCATGAAGGGATACCGGCTTGCACGCTTTGTTGCATTATGTGATCTCTATCTTCTTTGCCACGTGTTCACTCGAATGCAGTGCCAGTACTTCAGGACCTTCAGGCAGTCTGGCAAAGAACATTTGATGGATGGGGGAGCAGCACAAACTGCAACTCAGCAGTTGGACTGGGGTGTGATGCTGAAGGCCACATCATCAGCATGTGAGTTGAAAGTGACTGCAGATCATCACTGCATTGACCATGTTCTTGGCAGCAAGGACGTCACCATCACATGTGCTGAATCCATGTTGTGCATGATTGTCAAGCTAAAAAGATTTGTTATTGCTATCAGTATTGAGTGGATGGCTGGTCCATACCAAAGCCTGTGGCCTCTTGCCACCAGCCGGTTAAGCCCAGGATGAAGGACCCTGGTTTGACCCAGGACTAGGATCACATAACTGTGGAAGATCCTGATCACGATACCGGTGAGAGGCTTCAACGCTGGTATCAAGCAGAGAGGGTGAGGAGACCAACAGGCTGGCTGGTGGCAGCGAGCCAGTTGGTCGGCTCCCTCTTTGGCCAGTCATCGTTGGCCAAGGCCAGCGATGAATATTGGCTGGGTGACCAGACGAGCTCCTGTTGTCTGCCTGACATTTTTTGGTTTGTTTTTGTTGGTTTTTTTTCCTTTTTCCTTTTTGGTTTTTGTTCCATTTTTGTTTTGTTTGTTTTTTTGTTTGTTTCTTGTTTTTTTTTTGGTTGGGTTTCATGTTTTTCTTTCCCATTTCATTGCTGTTAATGTCTGTTTTTACAGTGGGAGAATGTTACGTTGACTCCACAAAGTATGTATCAGAAGGGCTGTCAGCAAGACCTTGTCCTGCAAACAGCCTTGTGCTTATTTTTTTTCAGAGGAATTCCCTGTGTTGGCTCTGTTGAGAGTTTCAAGCAGGAATGTTGTCCATGACGGCCTACTTCACGGCAAGAACCCCTCCTCCAGTTGAAGATGTTGGAGCTAGGGCTGGGGTTGGTTGGTTATAACCTTTTTTTTGTATACATATTTTTAATGTCTTGTTCGGAGAAAAACTCACAACTTCGAAATTCCATTAGGCAACATTCGTCCATAACATCCTCCACCGCAAATCTGAACATTACTTTGCATCTGCAACGATACCACAAAAAGTCTCCAATATCTTCAGACTGCTTCCAAGGAGTGCGCAGGCTAATCCAGAGATGAAAGGGGCTGCTGAGTTGCAACTTAGCTCAACGGTTGGCCTTGGCAACACGCTCAATCTCGTCCTTCTTCTTGATTGCATAGCTGTTGGACGAGCCCTTGGCAGCATTGATGAGCTCGTCGGCAAGGCACTCAGCGATGGTCTTCATGTTGCGGAATGACGCGTCACGCGCACCCGTTGTCAGTAGCGCAATGGCCTGGTTGACTTGCCTGAGTGGCGAGAAATCCACGGCCTCTCTGCGGATAACACCAGCAGAGC
Source organism: Penium margaritaceum (assembly GCA_023375785.1). Lineage (NCBI taxonomy): Eukaryota > Viridiplantae > Streptophyta > Zygnematophyceae > Desmidiales > Peniaceae > Penium > Penium margaritaceum. Next base: position 24,054 of record SZWC01010112.1, read on the forward strand.
CAATTCGCGTGGCGTCCTCACGGGAACCACTGTTGACGATGGCCTCCACAATGACGGAGATGGGGTTCTGGTCGGTGAGCAGGTGGATGATCTCCATCGCGTGCTTCACAATGCGCACCGCCATGATCTTCTTTGCATTGTTGCGCCCGTGCATCATCAGCGAGTTCGTCAGCCTCTCGATGATGGGACATTGTGCCCTGCGGAAGCGCTTCACGGAGTAGCGGCCGGCCGTGTGCGGCATCAGGATGGCCTGCTTCACTGCAATGTAATCGGCCAGAGAGAAATCCGACACACTGACCTCCTTGCTCAAGAAGGACCGGACCACTTGCCGAACAGCTTGATCTTCTGCGTTCCCGCGGTTGCGTCTGCGGCAGCCATGTCTGCGACCTTGTTGGAAAGTCTGGGATGGGAGGACGAGAGATGTCTGAGGGGCTGCTTTTAGGGTTACAATATGAAGAGCTGATCCAGCAGCTCTGGGTAGCGGAAAACACGCAGCTCGGCGGAGAGAGGAGAGTAGTAAGAGAAGGTTATAACCTATTTCCTTTTTTTTCCGGTTTCCCTCACGAAGAAACCAGTTTTCAAGCAAACCAAAACCGAGAATCGGTTTCGGTTCGGTTTTGGTCCGACCCCCTCAAACCGGAAATACAAGATCTGAGACTAGGGCTTCATGCATGCCTCGATCTCGATACCGTTAAAAACCGAAATGCTGTCTCCCCCCCCCCCCTGTGCCAGGCCCCTCCTGCAGTGTAGTTGACATGTCCTAATTGTGCTCTAAATGATAAAAAACCGAACCGAGAAAAACGGATTTGGTTTGGTTCCAGTTAGAGGGAAAACCGGGAAAACCGTTTCTCTTTCTTTAACCGAAACCGAACCAAGAAATCGGTTTCGATTTTGGTTAGAACCAAAACGAACGGTTTCCCAGTCCTTGTTGGAGCTACAGCACAAGGGGCCTAGGACTCTCAAGGCCACCTCCAAACAGAGCTCCTTTTTGCCAGAATGCTCCCGGAATATCTTGTTGTTTTTTCTGCTCCAGACGTGGCCGCTCCCTAAACGATGTTGGTGCAAGGCATGGAGGATGAGATGTTCTTGAGATGGAGAGTGGAACTCGTAGACCTTCATGCTCTCGGGCGTCCATGCAGTTGTACAACCATTCAAAGTTCTGGCTACAACTGCCGTAGATAGCAAATGCAATCAGTGCTAAACAAGGGGATTTTTACACCTCCTCTTCACTGAGTTCATCCTTCCATGAACAGAGCTTTGAGTGGACAACAATGTCCGTACCATAAGATAGCATGCGTAATACGTACATTACAGAGTAAACAGAAGTGCCACAACTTAATTTTCTTTTATGGCCATCTTTTTGATAGAATCCGTGATGGGCTCATATTGCTATGCTCAAATGTACGTAGTGTGCACGCATCAGTATGTGATGACCGCAGCTGAAGTTATCTTGGTGTGGATTTCACTGGGACATGAGAATGCTGGATGACGTGTCAATGATGGCAGTCACATGTATTCTGAGAACGTAGAGACCTTGTGGACAAAGGTGTTATGGCCCATGGTGAGTGGCTCACCACTCCTCACGGACTGCAGTCCGGTCACAAGCTACTGCTCCGTACTTGGGACTGACTGCTTGTATCTGAGTGGCTAACAAACGACGAGCATTGGTGGGGTGACCAGCGTCAAAGCCTGTGCCCATCTGCAGAGATCTTGGTAAGAAAAGGTCATGGACATTTGCCAGAAGGAAACACCATGGAATGATGACAAGCTTGAAACTACAATGTGCACTGTCCATGAAGGTCTGGCCTTGCAGATCTGTAGATGTTTCAGAGACTATGTGCTCCTTGTTTCAGTGTCAGAAGGACAATTTCTGTCATTGTTATGCATGTGAAAAACCCCATCGTACACTCCTTGTCAGTTGTGTAGACTTGAGATGCCATGGCATGAATGGGATCATGGCACCAGGCACATAAAACCCTGCCTGAACTTTTCTACCTTTCCATCTGACCAGTTGAAGCCTCGGACACCACTTACACAATGTGAACGTAAGAGCGGTGTTGTCCCATGCAAGGAAGTACGAGATCACATTCCAACTAGCCTACACACGGTGGCTTTGACCATGAACACGTTCCTTGCACAACACGTTGGAGCTGCAGAGATCTACAGAAGAACCAGCTGACAGGCAGCATTCCAGCGTCATTGTCTGCCCTCACTAACCTGCAGACCCTGTATGTTGCCAGGGCATCTTTGGTAAAACAATAATGTCACCATGTATGAGTGCACCAGAAAGGTGAGCATTGAATATCGTAACCAGCTTTATTATAGATTTCTAGTTGCTTTGCAAAGCCACTTAAAGACTATAACATTTGGTAGGATTATAGTTTTTAAGTCGCGTCGCAAAGCGACTTCAAAACTATAATCCAGCTTTATCATAGTCTTGAAGTCACTTTGCAAAGCGACTTAAAAACTATCACATTTGGTAAAACAATTATGTCACCATGCATGAGTGTAGCAGAAAGGTGAACGTTGATTATCCTAACCAGGTCTATGTTGCAAGAAGAGTTTCCACCATTTTCACTACTACAAGATTTTCAAAGACTGCCCTTCTCCCCCCCCCCCCCCCCTGAAGCCGTGGGGTAACCCTGGATCCACAGGAGGTTGGGCAGCGATGCCTGGTTATGACACTCATGAAGCTACAGTTAGAACATCTGTAGTCCTTGCTCCTAGTGGGCAGTCCTTGAACCCTACTGCATTGCACTCAGAAGTGCCCTCGCATGAACCACACCTACCATGCTTCGTCCCCCTCCCCCCCCCCTGAAGCCGTGGGGTAACCCTGGATCCACAGGAGGTTGGGCAGCGATGCCTGGTTATGACACTCATGAAGCTACAGTTAGAACATCTGTAGTCCTTGCTCCTAGTGGGCAGTCCTTGAACCCTACTGCATTGCACTCAGAAGTGCCCTCGCATGAACCACACCTACCATGCTTCGTCCCCCTCCCCCCCCCCTGAAGCCGTGGGGTAACCCTGGATCCACAGGAGGTTGGGCAGCGATGCCTGGTTATGACACTCATGAAGCTACAGTTAGAACATCTGTAGTCCTTGCTCCTAGTGGGCAGTCCTTGAACCCTACTGCATTGCACTCAGAAGTGCCCTCGCATGAACCACACCTACCATGCTTCGTCCCCCTCCCCCCCCCCACGCAACCCACTCTGGACAGAGTGTTGCCCTAGCCACTCGTCTTATGAGAAGGTGTTGCTTTATTTCTTATTGAACATTGTGTTGGTGTGTACCGCACCTTGTTAGTGAACTCAGAGATTTCTATGTCTCGAGCGCTGCATGACGCAACCTAGTTCCATAGTTGTCTTCTTTTGGGTATACGAGGATGGGAGCTACTAGAACAGGCTGGAACCTGCAGGCCACATGGCGCTACTAAACTGACTAGCACTCATCCAACATCTCTTACAGCCCTTACAGGCACTAAATTTTTTTCTTCTTTTCAAGAATCATCATTCATGATACTCAAATAGGAAAATGCCGGCATGGACCGGCACAAGCACGTGGTAGAGGATGCAAATGCCGCCACCCACGGCACAATGATAGTGAAATAATAGGTTGTTACAACATCAAATTGGACCGTCTCCGTCTGCGTTGTGTCGCGGCTTTGGAGGCCACGTGGGACATCCAACGGACCTCGTTCCATTGGGTCCCTCATGAGAAGAACGCCATCGCCGACTGATTGTGCAAAATGGGGTTGACTCTGTCAGCACCCCGGCAGGCTGTGGTGGAGGGGGTCACCGAGGAGGTGCGCAGTTTGGGAGGGGCGGCCTTGCTGGATGATGCCGGCCTGGTGCGAGGGGGTTTGGATGGTCTCTTAGAGGTTGGGGGAGCGGTCCGGCCAGTCCATGACCTCCTCATCTACACGGCTTGGGAGTGTCTTGCGGATATGAGCTGGGAGCAGCTTGGTGGGGTGGTAGCCGACCAAGCGGGTGTGAACCACTCTCCTCTCATCTCGGCACCTGAGGTTAAGCGACGCATGTACGGGGAGTCTCGACAGAGGGTTGCGGCTATCTTTGAGCGCTCCTTGTCCTGGGTGGTGGGTCCGTCCCTTGACGCTGATGCCCTACGCATACGTTGGTTTCTCCTCCTCCACCTCTAGGTCCTGTTGTGTCAAACAGTGACATCGGAAGAGCGAGATCTTGGGCTGTGTTTGGGGCGTTGAGAGGGGCGCTGTCGTCCCGAGCATGAAATTGTGTTTGAGCGTTATCGGAGGTTTGTGCAAGGTGACTCGGCGGGTCTTGTGGAGGAGGCGATAGAGTCCACCAGGGTCGCATTTTGTCCTTCCCCTCCCATGCGACCTACAACTTGCCTGTCATCAGCGCAACGACTTGTAGCAGCAAAGGGGCAGTGGCGGCGTGCAGTTTGCATGGTGCACCGGGGTGCTCTAGGCCGAGGGGTGGAGATGCTCTTGGCGCGCCCTCTGGCAGCTGGCAGAGAGAGTACACGTCGGGCTCTTCAGGAGCGTCATCCTGCGTGGGCGTCCCCGTTGGCCCGTTGGATCGCCCCCTTTGTGCCTCTGGAGGGGCTTCTCCTCTACGCGGTCACGGATGATCTGGTTGTGGAGGCCTTGCAGAAGGCGCCGTGAGGCTCTGGGGCCGGTCGAGGGGTTCTGACTTGCGACATGCTCCTTGACCTCGTCCTTGACACCCCGGGTAGGCCGAAGTCTTTGACGGCTGTGGTTTGTCTCATCCTTGCAAGGGCGCTACCGCGGGAGGCTGCCACGTTCTTGGGGCGCAGTCGCTTGGTTCCCTTGCTCAAGGGGGACACGGAAGAGGAGGGGGCTCGACCCATTGCACTGGGTGAGGCATTGTTCCGGCTGGCTGGTCGGGTCTTGCTGCTGTAGGAAAAGGAGAAGATCACAAAGGCGTTGCAACCTTTGCTGTTCGGGGTGGGCGTGTTAGAAGGGGGGGCGTTGCTTGTGGGTGAGGTGCGGCCCATCTTGGATGCGCATCCCTCGTTTTGGCTTCTCCTCCTCGACATTCACAACGCCACTGAGGAGATCGAGCGCAACTGCATGTTTGCGGCAGTGCGTGACTGGGGTTTCGGCTCTAGGGTGCCTTTCTTGCGACAAATCTACACATCCCCTAGGCAGCTGCTTTTTTTTCAGGGTGATTTCGCTTGTGGTTTTGGAAAGCCAACGTGGGGTGCGGCAAGGTGACCCGTTGGGGCCTGTTCTCCTTGAGTTGGCCCTTCTGCATGTGTTGGAGGCAGGTGGAGCAGAGTTGGGTAGCCAATGTAGGGCTACGTTAGGGCATGTCGGGGCCTTGCAGGATGACACTACCATCTGCGCAGAGCCAGAGGCCTTGGCCAGGTGCTTCTCCTCCATGCTCAGAGTGGCCAATGACCAGGGGCTTCAGGTGTGTTGGCACGGATTCCATCGACAGTGGAGGGGTTGGAGCTGTTGGGCTGCCCTATTGGGTCTGTTGGCTTTCGGAGGAGTTGGGGGGAGGAGTGGTTACGTGAGCAGACCTGTGAGCTTTAACAACTCCCGCAACTTGAGGATCCGTAGGTTGCAGTGACGATGCTCCGGCTGTGCATTGTAGCTCGGGCAGACTTCCTTGTGCGTGCTCTGCACCCTGACGGTGACTGGATGGGAGTGCTGCGGGGTTTTGATTCCGCAGTGTGGGGTGCTCGTTTGGGCATCTTGGGGGTGGTGGAGGCCTCCCTAGATTCCCATGCTGGCGCTTTGCTAGGGTCGGCGCGACAGTGAGCGCAGTTGCTGTTCGACGTTGGGGGCATGGGCCTTTATGCTGCGGCTTCGAGGGCGCACCTCGCCTACGCGTGCTCTTGTGCGGCCTGACTCCTGTCTCTTCATGACCTCTTCGGCCCTCACCCACCTGCGGCTCCTGAGATGAAGTCATTTTGTCCTCGTTGAGAGGATGCTATGGAGCACCTGCCTGCTTCCATTGTCGCACGCTTGCCCCTGCTAGAGGTCCATGGCTAGTGTGCTGGTCGGGGGTTGTACCAGTAGCTCGGCCCGTCCTACTTTCATTACCAGCGTCTGCAGTGGTTGGAGGAGGTGGAGATGGTCCGGGCTAGGCTGTTTCCCCAGGCGTGTGAGGCTATAGTGCGGAGGTGCTGGGCGTTGGGGTCCTGCGGGGCGACTTCCTGGCCTCAAGCCAGCCCTGCAGGCCCTAGTGATCGTCTCTACTTGACCTCGGCTGACTTTCGGCTCCATGCCCAGCTTTGGCTGGGCTTACCACTTGGTTATCTCTCCATAGCGGTCATGGGCTCCTTCCGGCCGATGTCACGCGTCGTGCAGAGTCTGGGCCGATTACTTGCGTCCACCATGCCATCCGGGACGAGTTGGCAGAGATTTGCTGAGAGTATTCCCTCCATGCAATGTTGGAGCCGGAGGGCTTATTGCCGGGGGGGTTACGGCCGGATGTCCTTGTGCTTGACTCAACGCAGGGCACGGCGTGGGTGGTGGACGTCACCACGTTGGACGCACAGTCAGACATGGTGAAGGAGCAGGGGCAGGCTCTTCCGGCGGCGGAGGCTGTGAAGGAGAAGTACTACAGGGCCGCCCTTGCGCAGGTGCAGGGGTATCCGCTGCGCACGGTGGCTTGGGAGACCTTTGGCGGCCTTGGCCCGGATTGTTGGTGCTTTATCCGTCCGCTGGCGGCATTGTGCCTCGAGAGGGGTTGGGGCGAGCGCAGCGAGGCGGATAAGTTGGGATGGTCGGCGCGGGCGGTGTCCTTGTTTGCGCAGCGGCTCTCCGTTGCTGGGATTCGGCAGCAGTGTTATGTGCTTCGCAACTTTGGCTTGTGGGGTGGCGGACTGGACCCGGTGCTGGGCAGTGTCACGCCTGTTGAGCTGCTGCGGCCGTGACCCCTTGGCCCTGTTACGGTGTCTGATCTCTGCTACATTGTGCCATTGGACGGTGAGGAGAGTCTCCTTGGTCATTGACGCTTGTTTCCTTGCTTTTCCTCGTCATCGTCTTGGGCCGTGGGTGACGGCTTGCATGCTTTGATACCCCTGTTGATGTGCCGGTCAGGGACGGCATTTGCATGTTCCTTCTCATTAACCAAGATTTTCCAAAAAAAAAGAAAAAAAAGAGTGAATAATGGTAGGGTGGACAACGGAAGAAAGAAAGAAATAGCTAGGAATAGAAAAGCATTGATGGAAGATCAAAGAGAAGTATGATCCAGCTCCTCCTCAAGTGGATCTGTATAGCATGTGTGAGAAAGACCTAGAGGGCCGAGCGGTCATGCCTAGTGTGGAGGAGGGCCGAGATACTCCCTCGCACCCTACCAAGTCCTCCCCCAAAGACGGAGAGGTCTTGGGTGACACCACATTGCTGCCGGATCCCAGCGGTAGATACCCGCTGGGTGGAGAGGTTCACAGCACAGGCTGTCCAACTCGACCGATGTGCCTCCACAGGCTGACTCTGGCCCCTTTCAAGATACATGGCCGCCACCCATGGCGTCAGCAATCTGGCCCATCTCAGAAGTGCGTTGTACAGATTCTGTGTGCCTTTTGCCTTTTGTTTCATGAGGTGAAAGAGATAATGCCGACACGGACCGGCATAAGAACATGGTATTGTTATGCTGCTACCCTCGGCAAAATAGGTTGGGGAAAAATAACACATGCAAAGAAATGGGTGTTTCCCCTCCCCAGAAGACTCACAAAGAGTTTTGTGGGCCAGAAAAGAGCAGGAGGGCCATTGTACATAGGATTTGCTAGTGAAACGCATGCTCCACGTATGTAGATTATGTGTTTTATGTACATAAGAAAAGATTAGCAAGCTATTGTGTCCTTCTGAACCATATATGTAACTCATGAAAACTCACACAATGTTTTTCTACGTTTCAGATCTTTGACTCGCAATGAAGTGACTGGCAGCATCCCAGATTCCATCGGTACCCTCAGCGGTCTGACCTTCATGTGAGTTGTTGGTGCAAGTGTAGTTGCTGTCCACCTCTGCTGCTGCCTGATCCTCCTCCTGCTGCTGCCTGATCCTCCTCCTGCTGCTGCTGCTGCTGTTGCTGCTATTGCTGCTGCTGCTGCTGTTGCTGCTGTTGCTTGCCGCTACTGCAGAATGCTGTTGGTGCTATGTGTGGCTACAATTTCTCAGTGCAGCTTGCTTCTACTGCTGCCTCCTAGTGTTGTCTACTTCCTTACCTTCTGCTACCCACTGCAATCTCTTTAGCTTGCTCCAACCTACTGGAACCGCTAGTGCAGATGCAACAGCGGTTCCAGTAGGTCCTTCTGCTGCTGCAGCTGCTGCTCCTGACTTTTTGGCTGCTGTTGCTGCTGCTTCCGCTTCTCCTTCTGCTGATGCTGCTGCTAATACTCCTTCATCTGACGCTTCTGCTACTGCTCTGGGTGATCATCGTCGCGATGGTGGGGGTGGCGGTGGTAATGGTGATGGTGGTGGTGTTGGCGGTGGTAATGGTGGTGGTGGTGCTGCTGGTGGTGGTGGTGGTGGTGGTGGCGGTGGCGGTGGTGGTGGTGGTGGCGGTGGCAATGGCGGTGGCGGTGGCAGTGGC
>SZWC01010112.1:49570-61315 GCA_023375785.1 Penium margaritaceum
CCCCCCGGCTAGAAAGGACCCGATAGACAACCAGAGCAGGACACAGTGGCAAAAGGGTCCCTTGGGGCCACCCAAGGGGTGGAGGGACCACGGAGTATCCCCCGTGTACCTGCGGCCCCGTGACAGGGGAAGCAAAAGTGTCGGATGGTGGGAGGCGGGGGCATCCGGCCCAGGAGCATCCCACCCTGGAGTGATGCCGGGCACAATGGTGGGTGGTTCAAGGTGCCAACTTCTACGAACAGGCGCAGCCCCGACCTCTTGCAGCCGGCTTCTTTCCCTCTTCGCACATCTGTTGAGGCAACATGCTTCTTTCCTCCATGTTACACAGAATCGGTAACTCCACGAATACATAAACAACAATGTGAAGTACTCAGTGAAAGCCTTGTACCCAACCATGACTGCATGGAGGTCTAGCAGCTCCCGCTTTCTTGCCGGGGAGATTTTTGCACCTACTTTTCACCTTGATGTTATTTGGTCAGTGTTTCATACAGGCCAAATAGAAGGCGGCGATTAAAGCAGTCGTTGGGGGTGCATAAATTCTGAAAATTTATGAAAGCGGAGAAGATGGGGGATGGGACCGTTGACCCTGTCCTGGTGCCTCACCTTGGGTAAGGCACCCAGAGGAAGAAAGAAAGAAGAAAAGCATGGCCATAGGACTTAAAGTCCTCTGATCGCGACTTTGCCTCCTCAATTGCTGCTCTGCGTTGAGGGGCAGTTCTCGACCTTCAGTCACGCCCCTCGGGCAAGGATTTCAATTTGTTGCCCATGATGAATCAAAGTCGTTGCGTCCACCGCCGTTGTCCTCTGCACTCTTTGATGCTGTTCTCTCCACCGGCAGTGTCCGCCGCACCCTCTGCTGTTCTCCCCTTCAACCACAGACAAGCAGCAGTTTTCAGCCTGTTCATATCAAGATACCTCAGAATTCAGTTGTAGGCAAGAGCACCCAGAGGAAGACTGTCGAACTCCAGTCACTCACAATGCCTTGAACTTACTGCTGTTTTAGGGTGTGGAAGATATTGTATTGATCCAATGACATGATATGAACATTAACATTGATATTCATATCCATGGTTGTTGTTATCAATATGATATCAACATTGACACCACCCCCCCCCCCTCCCCATCCCCTGCCCACGCAGGAGGCAGTTGGGGGTTCGATATCATTGATATCATAAACATAAAATAAAATAGAAAATGGTTGTTTTCTTACAAGGGCAGCGAAAGCACACACAACTCAGCTGCCCCAAGAAACATTTCTTTCTATGTTATGGAATGGAGGGCTCATCCTTAGCCATTACAGCCCATGACTACACTTTTAGTCGCCACTTGCACATTAACTCTGTAACGATGTCGCCACGCTGCCCAGAGAAAACACCCCACACTGCAATGCTATACGCATGGGTCGCCAACGCTGTCAAGAGACTGTGATCTGCAAGAGTGTGCAGGAACCACTGCCTTATAGCGAAGGAAGTGGACACCACTCCACCTACCTCTGCCTCCACTCTCGGTCCACCTTCCTCCACCTCCACCCAAGTCCTCCACCCACTATCATTAAACCTGGTAGGTCCAAACCTAGGGCCGCACAGTCCCCACCTCTTCCAATGATAACTTCTACAATGTCATAGCGACACCCATGGTCGAGGCTGCAACTGGACAGTGCACACCACTATCGACCCCGGATCACTCTAGTGGCCGCCACCGTGCATCTCTTCCACCAAAGAGGGCCCGTCACTCTTCCCCCTTGTTGTCCTCTGTTGACCACTCCTTGTCAGTGCAGTCGTCTCAGCTTCCCTCAGAGGCAGTTATAGACTGGGATATCCGCCATGTCATACCTTCGTCATCGTCGACCCCATCCCCATGGTGTATTGCCCCTTATGGGAGGGTGATCAACCTCCTTCTTTGTGCAGCAGATTTGGCTCTTTTTGTTAACCTTGTGTTGGTGGATAAAAGACTTGGAGATGTCGGCAGCCCCTTGAACAGTGATGCCATGGGCAGATATTGAAGCCGGAGTTGGCAGTGGTTCTGTCTATGTTGCCCTTGCTCTTCAATCAAGCGCTCTTAATTGAAGATCGTCTGATCGAGATCGATCAGGTCTTGCGATCGGCAGTCAAAGCGCCTGGCAAAAAATCAAAGTGCCAGGCGCTTTGATTTGCCACCCCCCCCCCCAACGCGCATCAAGCAGACTCAAACCCTAGACCTCAGCAGCGTGAAACATGATGAGGTCATTCTTCATGCACTGATTATGTTAATGACCGCAAGGCCACCTACCATTGATAGCCCCCTCCTTTTTTACATTTTTCGAAAGGGTTTGTGATGTCATTCTTTTTTAACAGCAACGTCTCCCTCCATGCACATCCGCGGCACGTGGCAGTTGCAGAAACCCTAGGCCATCAAAGCCAGGTCCCACTGGTGTTCCCATCACTTTCTCACCCGCCATCTACCAGTCGAAGTTCGCCCACTTTGGGGCAAACCCTGTTCCTGCCGCTGCAGCAATGGAAACGTGCTTCCTCACCTCCTCTTCAAGAAGTATCATACCACTGGCGGCACAGCGGGCTTCGAGTGCAGCAGTTGTGGCGGCCATTGTTGAGGCTCCTACAACTGCATCAAGGCGTACTTTTCAGGAGGCAACAAGAACATCAAAGCGTGCAAGTTTACCCCTCCAAAAGCTAGGGAACACTTGAACCTTCCTGCGGTGGAGATCCCTCCCACCCACATCCCCCATGACATCGTCCTTTTTAGGGCGGCGGCTGTGTGTGGGGTGGCGTAAGAAACAAAATCCAGTGGAAGGAGCTCCGTGAGGAGCTGGAGTAGGAAGCACGCCTCCTCTCGGTGGCCCTGGACTTTCCCCCCTCCCCTTGGGCTACAGCCGGTTTGGCATCAGTGACAGGAGGAGGCGGAGTGGCTGGTGCGTCTGTTGAGACGTCCGAGCCCCACACTCCTACTTTCGTCACCGCAAGGGCTCCATCCTTGAGCTGTGTTCAGGCCATGAAGCAGTGCTCCATGGTTGCACACATTGACAATGCCAATAACCGCAAGGCGCAGAACACCGTTGTCAAAATCATGGCTAAAAAGGCGCTTGCCATCCGCTTTGCATGCTGCCCTCTTGTCAAGCAGCTGGCAACAGAGTCCAAGATCACCAACAGCACATTCACCCTCCCCTCCTGCGCAATAGTGATGGAGGAAATCCTGCCAGACATTGACGCTGAGCTGGAGAAAGAAGAGGGGGTTTTGAAACAGAATTGCAAGTTTCTTGGCACTACCATCAACGTGGACGAGTTGTGTGAAGTCACCCAGCGTCCAATCTACAACGCCATGGCGGGAAACGCCAAGGGCACTGTCCACGTTTTCTCCAAGGACGCTAGTGGCCCGGTCCTGGACCCGGACCACGTGGCCGCCATGATTGAGGCAACCATTCATGACGTGGGCAAAAGCATGCGGTGGGTGTCATGTCCGACAACGCCTCAGCAAATTAGAAGCCTTACAGGGTGTTGGCAGAGAAGTTCCACAACGTTTTCTTCCAAGGCTGCGTTGGTGCGAAGGGGCTCTCTGGTTGCAAGTTTTTGCCACAACAATAGAGTCATCTTGAGGGTGGGAAAGTCTTCTTGAGGCCATGCAACACGCGGTTTATGTCCATGCTCATCATGTTGGAGCAGCTGAAGCTCCTCAAGGACAGGTTGAGCATAATTGTTTGAACCGAGGCTTGGGAGAGGCTTGGCAGCACGAGAGGCGCAGACTCCAAGCGGAAGCATGATGAAGTGAAGGATGTGATGGTGGACTTGAGCTTCTGGAAGGAGCTGCTGCAGCACTTCCTCCTCCTCCTTGATCCCATCAAGATCCTGCTCAGGGTGGCGGACAGCCCTGGGGGAGGCTCAGGTGAGATCTATGATGCGCACTTAGAGGCAACTGCGGAAGTGACAAAGGTGCGAGATGGGAAGGAGGGAGTGGAGAAGAAGTGGGTCAAGCTCATTGCAAAGCGCCTGAATCTGCGGTGGGAGACAAAGTGCTCGAGCCCTTTGTATGTTGCTCCTCGCCGCTGTCACCCCCTCTACTTTGGCCACAACTTGTCTGGGGATGCTGAGCACATGACGGATTGGGCGGAGGCTGAGTTGAAGCTGGCGACCCCAAACGAGAAGGAGCAGCTTGAGAATGAAATCTCTGCATTTCAGGAGGGGTGGCTGCAGGTTGAGAGGTTTGCGGAGGATCGTGTGCTGGAGAGGCACAGGGGGCATTGGTGCAAGTGAAGGCGGGAAGTCTGTCGGCATGGAAGTAGCACGCTCAGTATCTGGTGGACATGCCAGTGCTGCGCAGCTTTGCAATGCGCATGCATGGCCAACCCTGCAGCTCCAGCAAATGCGAGCGTGTGTTCTCCAAGCACGATCTCGTGGACAGCGCACACCGCAACCAGCTCCGTGTCAGCGAGCAGGAGCGCCTTGTGCGCATGAACGGTAGCCTGAACAAGAAGTGCACGGCGCGGTAGACGCGGGCTACACCCTTTTCCTTGTTCAGCAACAAAGATGAAGAGGAGAAGGATGAGGATGAGGATGTGGAGGAGGACAGTGGCAAGGAGGAGGATGAGGAGGAGGAGAAGAAGGGTGAGACAGCTGGGGATGGTGGTGAGGAGGAGACAGAAGAGGTGGAAGAACAGGGAGAGGCCGTAGGAGAGGCAGAGGATGAGGAGGAGGAGGAGGAGGAGGATGAGGAGGAGGAGGAGGAGGATGAGGACCTGAGAGATTATGTCAACTACAACCCCCGCCGCCGCACAAGAAGCTCTGGCTGACTTTAGGGAGGAGGGAGGGATGGAGGGGGGCATTGGTAGCACCAAGTTTTTAGGCCATAGACACTTGCGTGCTGTCCTAGATTCAGTGGGCTGCTTTGGCATTGGCACTTAGTGCTTTTATTGGATGACCCATGAGTACCTTGCCCATGCTTGTGGTTTGACTTTGAGCTACACATTTCTTTGACAAATCACCAACAACAAATCAAGGTTTTACTCATAATGTGGCAGCAGCATCATTGAGATGGAATGGAACTTCAAAAAATAAATTGAGCATGCATTAGTGATGAAATATGAATAAGAAAAAAAATGATAAACAAAAAAAGATAAGAACGGTGCAGATGAATTGCTATGAGTCAAAAGGTTGGGTGACATGAGTTTTAGGTCCATCGGAGAAGGATGATGTGTCTGTCGATCATCAATCTCCTTCCAGCTCCGCAAGAGATAGACGTTGATCCATCTGTCTTGATCTCGATCTAGACCGGGGAAGGGCAACACAGGGTTCCCCAGGTGGCAGTGTTGGTGCGGTGGCAGTGGTGGTGCAGGTAACAGTGGAACAGGTGGCACTGGAGGTGTAGGTGGTACTGGTGGTGCCGGCAGCAGTAGTAGTGGTGGTGCACATGGTGGAGGTGCAGCAGGAGGTGTTGTTGGTGGTGCGGGTGGCAGTCGCGGTGCATGTAGCAGTGGTGGGGCGGCTGGCCGAGGTGGTGGTGATGAAGGAAGGGCTGGCACAAGATCAATAGGGATGACGATGGCGGTGGTCAGGAGGTGGTGCTGATGAAGGAAGGTGAGGTAGAAGGGGGAGGTGGAGAAAAAAGTGCGGGTGGTGGGAGCAGTGGCAGGGGGACATGGTGGGAGGGTGTGGAGTGGTGCACAGCAGCAGGTGCTACTACCGGTCAACTTGCGTCTTCCACCTGTGAGTTTGGCCCAGAGGACATCGACATCAACGAGTTTGACATCAACTTTCACATAAGGGCAAGGATCGAAACCAGGAGCTTTGTGGAGGAATGTTACAAACAACGACATGCCTTGTGGGCAGCCAACAACCTCATCTGTAGCAGCTCCAGCAACAGGGAGAAGGGGTGGTGGTGGGAGGCGAGGGAGGAGAGGTTGTGTTGGTGGTGGGAGGCGAGGTGGGGTGAGGGGTGGTAGAACCATCGGTGCAAGGTCCACACTTGCTTCATGATCTGACGCCACCACCTTTGATGTGCCGATGCCACCACCATAACAGCAGCAGCAACAGCATCTGGAGCAGGAGGTGCAGAAGCAGCAGATGCAGCAGCAGGTGTAGCAGCATGTGTTGCAGCAGATGCAGCAGCAGGTGCAGCAGGTGGTGTTCGAGGAGATGCAACAGAAGGCGAGGCTGGGGGTACAGCAGAGGGGAAGGAGGCAGGGATTAGTGCGCCCTTTGATGATGGTGTTTGTCGGTCAGAGCGTGTAGCGAGGCTGCAGGCACAGGCAGTGGCTAATGATCATGCAGAGCTTTCCTCTGTGTGGTAGATTTGGAGAGCCTTGATGATTTCTTGAGAGTGGAAGACAAAGAATAGGAGGGACGTGCATCAGAAAAGAAGGAAGAGTCCGATCCAAATTTTGACCCATCAAGTGTATGATGGCAAAGGAGGATTATTTGTGTTCACAATATAGGTTGGAAAGAACATTGAGGCATCTTGGGGTCATGCATGACCCTTCTTTCTGCCTCATTGAGTGATGAGTTCTGGGTCATCACCATAGAACTAAACCCCAAGGTCACATTGCCCAATGAGAAGGTGTTTGTAGTATTCACCGAAGGGGCCGGGATGAGCGATTGGTGGTATTGTCATGTCCGTGGACATGTTTAAGGGGAAAAATGACCAGTTTCACATGGACATCACCATGCATAGGCTAGATGTTGAGCGGGAGAACATGTCGGCGGCTCTAGATTTTACTCCAGTGCCAAAGCAGCAAACGGCCAAGTTTCTTACCAAGGCGCTGCATTGGTGTCTCGTTGAGGAATGGGTGTTGGAGGGGAAGGTGAAGGTCATCACCTTTGATAATACTTTGAAGGGCAAGAAGATAGTCAATGATGTTGCGACGTATAAATGGGTACCTTTCAGTCGTGGGATGCGGCACTTCAGATGATTATCAGAACCTACAAGGTAGTACAGACCTTGAGAAACTCGCCATCACTTCAAGAGCAGTGGCACAGTCGAGATTAGACCATGCAGAGCAGTTGGTAGAGGACGTCCACATGAGGCTGGACAGCACACTACCCATGCTCGAGGCGTTCATTCAGACGAGGGCTATTCTCCAGGATTGGGTGAGGGGATGGACAACAGCCGAACAATGGCCCTTTAAGCTAAATGCTAAGGTGCTCATGGAGGCAGTGATCAGAGTGTTGTAGTCCCTCCACATTGTCTCCACCCGCATGGACTACGAATTCAGGCCGGCTTTGCACTCTGTACTGTCGCGTTGCCACCTGTTTTGCGACCACCTCCAGAGAGAGCGAGGCGCCATCGTCACTCTAGGAGTACTTACCGCAAGGATCACAGTAGCAGATGACTCACTGACCACGCACAGCTCAGAGTATATGACCGAAGTATGCTTGACAGGCGCAATGTTGGATCCAGGGCACTCACTTGCACAATTTGCAAGGCAGAAGGGCATGGAGTTTGTGACCTTACAAAAGACCAGTCGGCACTTTGACGGTGTGATTGCACTGTGCCTACAGGCAGCCCATGCTACAGACACTGTTCGCTGACATGAGTCAGCGGCCTCCACAGTCGTGTCCGCTGCATCACCACAACCAAGTGGCAGCATAGGTGTTGCAACACCATCAGGGGTCTCTGTACATCCCTTGCCGCCCTCTCCTCCTTTGAGACAGTGGAGTGACAGTGACAGTGACAGTGATAGTGATAGTGACAGTGACAGTGACAGTGACAGTGACAGTGACAGCGACAGTGACAGTGACAGTGACAGTGACAGTGACAGTGACAGTTACAGTGACAATAACAGTGACAGTGACAGTGACAATGACAGTGACAGTGACAGTGACAGTGACAGCGACAGTGACAGTGACAGTGACAGTGACAGTGACAGTTACAGTGACAATAACAGTGACAGTGACAGTGACAATGACAGTGACAGTGACAGTGACAGTGACAGTGACAGTGACAGTGGTAGTGACAGTGGTAGTGATAGGGGCAACACGCAGGCACCATGGTGATGGCAAGAAGATAAAGAGACAAAGAGAGTAGGCGTTATGGATGGTTTGGAGCGCTCGGACCGGTTGGCAATCCCCTGCTTTTCCCTGACCCCTGTTTTTCTTGCTTTTTAAAAGTAAAACTCTTGACTTTTTAAAATTTCAGGTCAAAGTGAACTCTGTGTGGTCAACATCCATATTGACATCAACCACCAAATGTTTTAACAGCATAACTGATATGTCAGTATCGATATTCATATTGATATCGATGTTGAGTCAAAAAGATGTTGACTGAAAGAAAATTAAGAACATATTCACAGTATTCCTACTCAAGAGAAAGAAAATTGCTTCTGTCTTAGCAAGAATGAAGATTGGATCACGTAGGACATTAAAGCACCGTTTTTTTTGCAGTTTTTCAAATAAAACATCTTCAAAGATTTAATTCATATAATGGACGGACATGGAAAGCCGCCCCTGACTGGTACAACTTTGGGGTATTCGGAAAAATGCAAAGCCACCCATGACTGGCAGAACTTCAGGGTGTAAAAGTACATGCAAACGGCGCCACCCTTGGCACAACGGGGTGGACTATGGAAAAGGGGAGCTAGGCTTTGTAGAAAGTCAGCTCCACGTCGTACAGGGCAGAGAGTGTGAGGACTAAGCGCACGCGTGCCTGGCGGGCGATGGGAGCCACCTCGCCCGGCAAGGGGGCCATGGCCGTGGCATGGGTGGAGACAAAGAGCCGGATGGCCAAACACTGGGCCCAGATACCTGCAATAGAGACCCGCTGAGCGAGGGCGCTGACCACCCGCTACGCCCAATAGGCAAGGGCCTCCGCCGAGCACTGTCGTGTCTAGCGTGAGAGGCAGACATTGGCAAGACGAGCCAGGAACACCCAGAACTCGTACCCCTGGCCTCCCAGGGCCTTCCAGGCTAAGGGCCGTAGGTGGTGTCCTTGTCGCGCAGCCTCCCCGTATCGCATCACCTTCTCCTCCCCGGCAGAGGTGGGCGCCCGTCCAGGCCCCATGGCCCTGTGTCCTCTTGCGTCCACTGTCGTGACCTCCAGCACCCAGGCAATGCCCATGTTGTGGTCAACCAAGGTGAGGTCCCGTCACAGATACCCTCGCCCCCAAGGCAAGGTTAGCACGTCCTTGGGTTCCATGCGGACGGTGAGACGATGCTCCCACCACACATCGGCCAACGCATCTCGTATGGTGTTGTGAACATGCTAGATCGCGCCCCCTCCTCTCGCCGGGTCACTGCAGCCGGCTCCAAGACGTGGAGCCCCACCTGCTTGACGAGTGCGAGTGGCATGCTCAGCCATAGCTGTGCATGGAGCCAAAATTCCATCGTGAGAAGGAATTTCCGATTGTCCTCCCCTGATGGTGTGGCCTGGAGCCACAGTGTGCTGCATCGCCTTGCTGTAACTCAGCACCTACTCTGCACGCCGCGACAGCACCCTGTTCTCGGCCCACAGGCCACCATTCTTATGCAAGCACAGAATCGCAACGCTGTTACCCCCGCCTCCTCCACCCTGTGCTCCCGCCGGCTCACGAACCATACCTCACTCAGTTGCTGGTAGAGGTGTGGTGCTGGTCCTTGCTGCAGGCCTTCCAGGTAAGGGAATGTACGGAAGATCTGCACTGGAAGCTCCTCCTCAACCCAGTGCCAAAGGAAGATGAGAACATCGAGAGCCAAAGCACAGGGTAGGAAGGAGCCAACGTCGAAGGCCAGAGCGTGGAGAAGGGAGCCCATGGCACATGCGAAGGCGAGCGGTGCCCGGCGATAGGCACTTAGGAGGCCAGCGTCGCTGAAGTGGAAGGGCAGCTGCATCCGCCACTGGGCGAGCTGTTGTACATCCGAACCCTTTGTCCCTCGGCTTGAAGCTGCTATCACCTACAATAACAAGATGACCGTCGCCCAAACTGCCTCTTTAAACCGCTGCAGCACCGCAAGCCACCATCGCGTGGGGGGTAGGGGATGTACGTGGAAGTCCACCAGAGGGATGATGCAGAGTCGAGGGAGGGTCATCGCCGCCTACACATCCTCCATGCGGCCGAGCTGCGGCAGATCGTGAATCAGCTACTGCACCCACGCCTCCGCCCACTCCTCAAACTCTTGGGTGCCGATTGGGCAGGCCAAAGTCTCACCCCTGGGTCGTCCAGGGCAGCCTTGTGAGGGCGGACAGGACGGCCTCTGCCGAGCGTTGCCAGAGTGGGCACTTCCCAGGCTGGATGCGAGGACCGCGAAGGGCCGCGGCCACCTCAAAGGCTGTCATGCAGGGCCCAATAAGGTGGTGGATCCACAGATAGTCGCGTCGTCTCGGTAAGCGCAAAGATGTTCCAGTCAATCACCACCCTTCGCCGCAAGGGCCTGGGGGCCCGCCTCATGGGTGCCAGGGCGAGGTCAAGAAGTGCTGGGCCCAGTGGGTTGCCCTGTCGGACGCCGCGGGCGCTCTCCACAACAGCCGTTGGTCGACATTGAAGAGGTTTAGCTGGGCGGGGCAGAGGGATAAATGGCGGAGGTATGGGACCCAGGACCCCAGGCTTGAGGCAAGCACTACCATGAAGACTGACGCCCTCCACCTCGTTGAAGGCGTTGCGGATGTCGAGTCCAAGTAGCCAAAAAGATTGGTTTACGGTGAGGACTGCCCAGATCCCTCGTATCAAAAGAGCTGTGCCGTCCGAAACACCCACACCATATTGATGAGGCCTGAACACAGAGTTGAGCTTCTCCTTGTCATAGAGCAGGAGAAGGTTCCTCGCCAGCCACACCCATACCTCGCCCACCACGATCGGTCTCACCCCTTCCTCCTTCGAGGCTCCCTTCAGCACCGGGATGAGGCGGCTGCGCCTGATGCAGTCAGCCACCCGGTCCTGCAGGGAGTCCTCGAGCATACGGCGGAGAACCCCCCCCCCCCAAAGAGCATCCGGGGCCGCTTGAGAGTCCAGGACGAGGTCGGAAAACAGGTCTGTAGTGAGGCCCAACGGCCCCGCGTTGGAGCCCGTGGTGCTTCCCTGAGCACCTCCAACATGGTGGCTATGATTCTGTTCGTTCCCCCCTCCTTTGGAGAGTCAAAGTCGGGCACCCAGTCAGGTAGGGGGAGGCCCATCGGGTGACGCTTGAGAAGGGCCACGACAGTCTCCAACGTGCCCGCCGCTGCAGGGTGGTCCTCAAAGTGATGTACTACGTGGGCGAACGCATCTGCGTGGGCAATAATCGTTGCCCGCCACCGTGCCTTGGCCGCCTCTACCCCCCGTGCGGCCGCTCCCTGGCGGGTGGGGGTCGGGAGACGACCCCGGTACGGGCGGGCAGACATACCTGCTCCAGTGTCTCCTCCAGCAGCCCGGCCCAGCCAGCAGCCTCAAAGCGGCTGCACCACTCCAGAATCACATCATCCGTCCGCCTCATTTTGCGGGCCGGGCCCCACCGCCCCCCACTCCGGAGGCGCCATCTGTGGCCAGAGACAGAGGATGGGTCGCCGATGTGCTCCTTCAGAGAAGGGACGCGGTACAGGAGCAGATGGGGGTGAAGCAGGAGCATCCAGTGGGAGTGGAGGCTCTCTGGAGGAAGAGAGGCATCAGTGGCCCAGGCGAAACAGCAACCAAAATTGGCACTCACGCGCTGTTTCACCTCCCCGTAAAGGCGTGCGTATGCCTTTGGGGCCTGGACTAGCTGCCCTCCCTTGCTCATCTCGGCTAGGTCAAGGCCGCACAGGGGGTCCCACGCAATATCCTCCATAGCCTCCGAGGCAGATGTGATAGTCAGGTCGCGGGTCCACGGGGTGCGGGGG
>SZWC01010112.1:63197-83696 GCA_023375785.1 Penium margaritaceum
CCTTGCTCACTCTGGTTGGTGCTTTTATTTCGATGTGTTGTCCTCTCCAAATGTTCGAGCTGCAGGAGCCTTTGCTCCAACCAGTTCAGTGGCACTATTCCAACATTTCTTGCAGCACTTACAGCTCTCAACACATTGTGAGTGACTCGTGCAGGCATGGATGCTGAAGGTAATGCATTCCATTTGGATGACTGGGTAGAACAGAAAAGGAGCATTCAATTTCATCTCCATGATACACCCAACAATGACATGACATGCCTTCATGTACCAGTGCAGAACACATTTTGTTCCCGCCCACCCCCTCCCCCCCAAAACTCAAACCAAACTCAAACCCAAACTTTCTGGTTCTGGATTCAGTCTTTCCTTTTAGGGTGGGTTTTTTCATTGTTTTTTCCTTCTTTTATTCTTTTATTTCTCTTTTAATTAAAGGAAAATCTTGGTTCATAAGACGGAACATGCCAATGCCGCCCCTGACGGGCACATCATCCGGGTATGAAAGAATGCAAAAGCCGTCACCCACAGCACAAGAAGATGAAAAGGAAAAGCAAGGAAACAAGCGTCAATGACTGAGGAGACTCTCCTCGCCGTCCAACGGCACAGTGTAGCAGAGGTCATACAGCGTAATAGAGCCAAGGGGCCACTGCCGCGGCAGCTCAACAGGTGTGACACTGCCCAGCACCGGGTCCAGTCCGCCACGCCACAAGCCGAAGTCGCGGAGCACATGACACTGCTGCCGAATCCCAGCAACGGAGAGCCCCTGCACGAACAAGGACACCGCCCGCGCCGACCACCCCAGCTGGTCCGCCTCGCTGCGCCTGTCCCGACCCCTCTCGAGGCACAACGCCGCCAAACGTCAGATAAAGCGCCAGCAATCCGGGCCAAGGCTGCCGAAGGTCTCCCAAGCCACCGTACGCAGCCGGTACCCCGGCAGCTGTGCAAGGGCGGCCCTGTAGTGCTTCTCCTTCACAGCCTCCGCCGCCGGAAGGGCCTGCCCCTCTTCCATGTCCGACAGGGCGTCCACCGTGTTGACTTTTTTCCTTTCCTTCAATCCTTTCAGTCAATGGTTAGGCCAGTGGCATGGTGCCACACATAGCACCAACTGGCAGCTAGACTAAAAGTCTAGAGCTGCCCACTACAACTGCCGGTCCTGCTGGCTAAGTATTTGAACTGAGGACGTCCCGCTTCAGGAGTTCTCAAGTCCAGAGAGATATCCACCATGCCAGCAATAAATTTTCATTCTGTGTGGTGAAAGTGGAACCTAACCAAAGCTGAAACTGGAAAAAAGCCCGAAAAATACCATGTGTACCCCTTGTAACATGTGATGGAGAATCCCAGTTTCCTAGGCTGAAAATTGGGTCTTTTTTTTTAGATTCAGCCCAAATAATTCGGCCGGAATGATTCCGCCCCAATTACTCGGACTGGATAGCAAATGTTTTTTTAGATAATGCACTTCTTAATGCCATTCAGAATGGACGGCTCTCCGAGGGTCTCTCCTTATCTGGTTGAAACATTGACCAAAGTAGCGCATCTGCGCACGACACCCGACGCGAACTCCGTCGGGAGTGTGCACTCCGGCACCCGTAGTGCTTCCTCCGACGGACATTTTCGACAAATCTCTAGCCCATCTGAATCGTCGACAAAGACCTTCACAATGCATGTTGCTTCTGCCGCACCGCTGCACTCCAATGCCGCATCCTTCACCTCTGCGTCCGCTGGCTCCTTGGAGTCATGGAGCTAGAACTGTTGCACCTCCTTTAGAGAGCTCGACGTTTTTGCTGTTATTGAAGCTCTGTTGCTTGTTGAACTTGACGTCACGGCTATAGATAATTTCTTGCATGCGTGGGTCCCAGAGCCAATATGCCCATGCGCGCATTCGCCAAGGAACAAACACGGTTTCGACTGCACTTCCAGCTTGTTGTCGCGCTGCTACGCCACTTACACCATCTCATGCGTTTTGAATCGTCCGCGCACGTTGCTGTGCACGGCATGGAGCAAGTCTTGTGCGCGAACCATATTCTCGTTGAAGCGCTTATGTTGTGCCTCACCCAAAATGCAAGGATCTCACTTATTTGCTCCGCTACATGTACTATTGCGTCTTCCACTGTGTCGATAACGAGGCCGCGCATCATTTCGTGCTTTGCCATGTCCTTGAAAATGGCAGGGAACAAGTGCCCCACCCGTCAATGCTAGGGCTCCAGATCAGTGTTTCTTCCCTTGGAATGTGAATGGCGCGCTCCTACGAGGCTGTTGCATCTCAAGCCGTGGGAATCACCTTGGTCTCCACGATGTAGAGACCGCTCGCGCGCCTTGTCTTTAGCACGACCTTGCCCTAGCCATCATTACATACCATTGCACCTTTTCTGCGGAAGAGAACCTCGTAACCATTATCCATCAAACGGCTGAGATTGAAAATGTCTACAAGGCCAGGGATATAATGCACGCCACGAATCATGCGCAGCGGCATTTCACTGTTCACCACAACTTCCACCTTCATGTCACCTTGGCTAGCCGCCGGCTTGATCTTGTTGTCTAGGGCCACCATTGACTTGGAAATTTGTTGTTGCTAATGAACCCCACCTTCTCAAATTGGGCATGCTCCTCGGCCCCAAAATCCAAACAAGCACCACCTGTTGGCCTTTTTTATGTAGTTTGTGTTGCCGTTGAGGAACAACTTGCCTTTAGAGCTGTTGACGTCAGCCTTCGCCTCCTTCGGGCACTCCCGCACCCAGTGGCTCTCCTTACAGCAGTTGCGGCATGCACCTCTCTTGGCGCCCTTCTTACAATCGCCCTTTTTGTTGCCTCCTTTACTCCCACTTTTGCCACCACGTGTTTTGGTGACAAGGGTCGAGGAGGAAGATGAGGCTCCTCCCATGCAGCTCTGATGTTGCGCCTTATTGTGAATGTACTGTGCGACCACACCATATGTGAGCTCGTCCTCCGGCCATCCTCCTAAGACGGGGATGAGTGGATCCCACCTTTCACGTATGGTCATGAAAAAAGCTTATCACGTGCAACTGCGTGTCGATCCTCCACCCCATGTCGTTGCATGGTGAGGCGAGCTACCAAATGTGCTATATGGTATGAATCACATCACCCCCCTCCTCAACTCTCATCGTGAGGAGCCACTTGTTCGCGAACATTTTGTTCGCGAGCGCCTTTGATTGATGGCACCGAGTGTTTACCAAGCTTCAGCTACCATCTTACAGCCTTCGAAGAAGCCCCCATTACGACTCGGCTGTCTCCGACACCCGAAACATGAGCGTCTCCGTGTTCTTGTTTGCAAAGGCATGCTTCTCCTCTCCTTAGTCGTCGCCTCTTGAGGAGTTCTTTTCGGAACAAAACCTCCAACAGCCCCTTACGAGCAAGGTGGAGCTCGGACCGCCACCTCCATAGCCCAACGGGAGGGCCACCCGCATACTTCTGGATGGGTTGAATCTCTTTCTGTGCCATTTTGCAACCTGTAACAGATTCTCAAACTTAACAGTGACCTCATCCATGATAACAATCCCGTGCACTGCAGGAGATGTGAACTTCTTGGAGATGATCATAATCGTGGGCCCATAACCCTTTCTCACAAAGTATGTGGTCTGACTTATCTCACCTCCTCTTGTGGTTCCCTTATTCTTTCTGGGCAAACTGCAGACCGAACGTGAAGCTTTATGGTCGCCTCACGCTATGTGAAAGTGACTTTAGAGACAGTCACTTTTACGAATCTATTAGCGTAATTTTGTGTATGTTTTTCACAAAGTCATGATGTGACATGTTACAAGGCTAGTCATGAGCTCTCCAACACACCAAAGGGCGCACAACTCGGCCGAGAGTAGCCCAAGTTACAATTGCTTAAGCACAGGTCACACCCACCACAGAAACGCCTGAGGCCTCCATAGTGCCCGCATGCCGTAGTGCCTTTTGTCACATGCAAAACACCTTTTTGGCGGCACAATTGCCTTTGCACATGGAGGGGTTTCCTACACTGTTTGATGCACCCAGGTCATTTTTCTGTTGAGTTTGATGTCGGGGTTGGACAAGGTTTGAAACCTGTCCAAGGACCTGCAGTTCGAGTTTTCACAATGTCTCCGAGTAACAAACTGCACTATTGAGTCGTGGACTCCAAAGCAAAATTTTGACCGTCCCCCGGTAACAACCTGTACTACTGACTCCGGTGCATCTTATCCACCAGACGACTCCGTGGTCATCTTGTGGATAATCTGCCGGATGTGACTTTGTTCTCACATCTGGTGGATTTTCCACCGAAAGTCGAATCGCAACTAATTCTTCGAGTCGCCGCAACTTTGGAAGCTCATATCTCCTTCGTTACTTGTCCAAATCCAGAGATCTAAGATGCACTGGACTCAACCGCTCGTCCACTTTCAGGAGCAGTTATCTGATATGTGTTTTGAGGATTTGTTAAGCTGCTAGATCAAAATGCATGTATTTTTCTCTCTCCTGGGGCTCGTCTGCGCCTTCTGGGGCCGCTCTTGGGCATGTGGAGGGGCAATTTTCAACCACTTCCTGAAACTCACCTGACACACAATCTCCCGGCTACTGAAGGACGCTTTTGCAATGTTGATGTCCGTCTCGCCGGTGGCAGCGGTTCTCATCCGTTTCCAAACACTGTACATAACTAGCACTTGGCTCGACCCGGTCTCACGAGGTGCCAATGGCCGGGAAGGGGCCTCGGCTGTGGCCCCCACAGCCATGTGCTAAAGCACTCCCAACAAAGGGAGGCAAGGGAAGGGTAAGGGGAAGAGTAAAGGGGATCGGGCAAAGGATAGGGAGGGAGGAGTTTGGGGGATGGAGGAGGGGGGGAGAGAGAGATAGTTCAGCAGGGGTAGAGGAGGAGGGCGAGGAAGGGGGAAAAGGGAAGAGGGAGGATACGGAGGGAGAAAAAGGGGATAGAAGGAGAAAGGGGGGGGGGCGCATGAGGACGATCGGGGTGGGTGGAGGGAGCGAGACTGAAAAGGAGGGGACAGGGACAGCAAAAGGCGCGGAAGTGGCGGAGGGAAGGGAAGGGGAAAATGGGACAAGGCCAGGAGAGGGAGGGGATAGAGACAGAGTGAGCAAAGGGGAAGGTATGGATGGCACAAGGCACAGGGTGCAGGCTTGTGGACAAGGCACAAGATTGGGTGGGATGGAGTTAGGGCGGCAAGAGGGAGGAGGGCGACTTGGTAAGGGGACAGAGAGGGGGATGGAAAGAGCGTCCCTGGTTCAAAGGTCGGTGTGGGCTGTCAAAGCAGATTTTGCCCGGTTGGTCTCCAAGACCGCAGAGAGCCGATGCTGCTGCCGCTGAGGTTGTTGCTGCAATTGGGGACTAGGACAGAGATGGAGAGGCTGCGTGGAAAAAGAGGACAGAGGGGCAGATAGGTTAAGTTGGGTTGGAGGAGGGGAGGGGAGAGGGGAGGTGGAGGAAAAGGAGAGCAGAGGATGGAAGGGAGAGGGAGGAAAGTAAGGTGGGGAAGGAGGGTGACGCAAGCAGGCCGGCCAGAGGTGAAAGGTGGAGAAAAGGCAGGAGGGGGTGGCAAGGGGTGCGGGGGAGAGGTACGGGAGATGCTGGTGGGGTGAGGTGGGAAGCAACGAGAGGAACAGTTTTCTGGCGGATGGGAGGGCCAAAGTTGGGGGGGGGGACGGACTCAGGAAAGAGTGGAGAAATGGGGGGGGGGTGGTTGGGACTGGAAAGGGGCGAGGGAGGGTAAGGAAGAGTATGGAGGCGGAGGAGAGGGTCATGAGGGGAGAGAGGGGGTGGAGGGGGTGGAGAAAAAGAGTGGAGAAGTGGGGGCGGAAAGGAAAGGGGCAAGGGAGGGTAAAGCGGAGGAACGGGGGGGGCAGGGGTAGCTGCGGCTGCTGCTGTTGCTGCTGCTGCTGCTGCTGCTGCTGCTTCTGTTGTCGCAGCAAGTGCTGCTGCTGCTCCTACTGTTGCTGCTGCTGCTGCTGCTGCTGCTGCTGCTGCTGCTGCTGCCCCGGCCGCACTGGTCGAAGGTCGCAGGCCGCAGGTTGCAGGTCGGAGGTCACAGGTTATAGGCCGCAGATTGGAGGTCTCAGGTCGCAGTTCGCAGGTCGCAGGTCGTAGGTCGCTGGTTGCAGGTCTCAGGTCGCAAGACCAGGAAACTTCGGCGGTTTGCAGCCCAAAGTTTGGAGAGGGGCCAGAGTCAGTGTCTGGAGGCAGGTCAAATTTGGGGCAGTACACATTGAGGTCAGGGGCAGCTTGTTTCATACTGTTGTGACCCAGTCGTCTGCAATCTACTCCAGTTGACTTTGGCCAATTGGCTGACTTGGATTTGATGGATCAAGGCAGAGTAAAAATCAAAACATGCTTATGAGATTGTTTACCTGCGTTGCAGAGGATTGTGTGGAAATCAACTAACCGGAAGCATACCAGGTTCGATTAGTATCCTTAGAGGCCTGACCTACTTGTAAGTGGTTCTTCTCAGTATGATGCGGCCAGCCTCTGCTGCTGTCTGATCCTGGTTATTCCTGCTGCTTCTGTTCCTGCTGCTGTTCCTGCTGCTGCTGCCATTTCCTGCCACAATTTCCGTGTACTGTTGGTGTTGTGTCTGGCTACCATTCTCAATGCTGCTGCTACTGCTGCTTCCGGCTGGTGCTGCTTGCTGCATTAGCTTCTGCTGCGCCCTGCTGCTGCTTTAGTTGCAGGCTGCAGCAGCAGCTGCTACTGCTCTTTCTGCTTCTGCGGCTGCTGCTGCTGCTGCTGCTGCTGTTGCTGCTGCTGCTGCTACTGTGTCTGCTCCTGCTCCTCCTGCATCTGCTGCCGCTGTGTTTTCTGTTCTGCTCCTACTAATGCTTCTACTACAGGTGGTGCTCTGACTCCAGGTGGTAATGGTGGTGGTGGCGGTGGTGGTGGTAGTGATGCCAGCATTTGTTCAAGTATGGAAACACATGAATGGAAAGGCATGGCACAAGTCAAAGGATATTTCATCAAATATTACTTGATGTGTGCTTGTAACATACCCTACACATTGGTTTCTTTGTGTCTACATCGGCAATCTGAGATGACAGAGCAAGGGTTGTTTTTCTTTTTTTGGTGCAAGATGATTCATTGCTGAACAAGTGGGAAATGCCGCCACCCACAGCACAATAGGGTGGATAAAGAAAGCATAGATGAGAGAAGCAAGCATCAAGGGCAGAGGAGACTCTCCTCTCCATCCAACGGCACAGTGTAGCAAAGGTCAGACAATACAATAGGGCAAAGGGGCCACGGTCATGGCAGCCTAGCAGGCACGGCACCGCCCAACGCCGGGTCAAGACCCCCACGCCACAAGCCGAAGTCACGGAGTACGTAGCACCGCTGCCGGATCCCCACGATAAAGAGCCGCTGTGCGAAGATGGCCACCGCTCGCACCGACCAACCCGGCTGGCTGGCCTCACTGCACCTGCCCCGACCTCTCTCCAGGCATAGCACTGCAAACCGATGAACGAAGCGCCAGCATTCCGGGCCCAGACCACGAAAGGTCTCCTAAGCCACCATGCGCAGCCGGTACCCCGGCTGCTGCGCAAGGGCGGCCTTGTAGTGCTTCTCCTTCGAGACCTCCGCTGCCAGAGCAAGTTTTTATGTTGTGGGAATGTGCAGTTACGGCTCCTGGATTCCCTTTTTGGGTGGTGTGAGCCTTTGATGCCCACGGACATCCTGATTGTCTCTTCCATTTGCATACACATGGAACTGCCTACTGCTTGGCTCCATCGCTTCGCGTCTTTATTTGCCCTGTGGTACACGTACAAGGAGCCAACGGACATGAAGAAATCCTTGCCCTATCACTGGAAAGATTCGAATTTGTGAGGACGTGGCAGTAAACATTGTTGCCCCTGGTGAGCAGGGTCTTGCATCCTCCCGAGCATTTTTCTAGAAAGGGGGCATTTGGTCAAGAGGTACATCTTTCATCTTCTACTGCATTTCCTATAAGTCATCATAGCTGTATCTTTTTCTTTACATAACATGTTTTCTTGGCTGCATTGAAACAATATCTGATGCACAAACCACTGAGTACAGAGCAAATGCTTTGTCTTAGAATGAGGGGGTATCAACACGAGGGGGTTTTTTATATAGCTGCGCAAGAAATCATAGGTTTTGCCTGTCCATTCATAGATATTTTCCATAAGAAAAATGGCTGGCATTTTTTCTGCCCTCCTCTCCAGTTTTTTGTACGTCTGCATTGTCTATTTAACATTTGCATTCTGTTGGAAACGCAAGGGTCTGTTTTCCAACCAATTGACCGGCAACATTCCTTCATCCTTTGGCACCCTCACAGCTCTCCAAAAGCTATCAGTAACCTGCTGTGGCTGAACTTGCATGACCATGCTGTCATGATCTACAAAATGAGGAGAAAAATCTTCATCATCATCACAGCTTTCAAGCAAGCTAGTAGTGGCATTGACCATTGCCCAACAGCTTTTGCCATAGACACTTGTCCTCAATGGAACAGTGTTATGTTTGTTACAGTGAACTGTCAAAAGTAAATGGTACAATAAGAGAGTGCTACCTGAGGCTAGGTTGCCGTGGTGATATTGTCGGACACATCAAGTCACATTGAATACAAGGATCTCTATCAATATCAGATTTTACAAAGATATCAGTTCTGATTTTGCGGTGTGGAGAACCAGAGATTCAATGGCCGACTTGCTCACTATCGCACGATACTGGCTATTGAGAGGCCAATATCAATGATATCGGCAATGTTGGTCCATATGGACCGATACTTACCAGAAAACATCTCTGGGTCTATTGTGTGGACAATGACGGGTGCGTTCCTAACCCGGCATTGAGAAACCAATAAACAAAAAAGGATACCGACTGATATCGACCGAGCTGCCATAACAAATAATGTTGGATTCCTTTCAGAGAACGCGGTCCAAAACTTGTCCAATCTACAGTGATCAACCGTGACCGATAGTCGTGCAATTTACTAGCATTACTGTCAGACAAGGTTGAGGGCCTTCACAACCTGGGGTCCAACCCAAAGTAATGAGCACTCTCCTCAGATAAAAGTCAGCCAAAATGCCTGTCAAAAAGGAGGATTTGACATGATGGTGTGGGAGGTGGTCCTCCACCACCTGCAGGTCCCGGTGGCATCAGTGGAGGGTTCGGAGGACTGGGACATGCACCGGCTAGTAGGTTGGCAGATGGAGTTGCCATCCGGCTTCGACAGAACATGACTGCTGAGTGCCCGCAATCGGGCACCACTAGCCTATGCCTGTACCACTGGATCGATGCTTCACGCCCTCATGTCTGAGTTTGGTGCTTTCCTCTGGGAGTGAGGGAGCTGGACTTACTCTGCCCCCTCTGGAGGACGGTGGAGGAGGAGCTGCCACTGCCGGCATTCAAAGCGCTGCCCCCCCATGGAGGCCTTGCAGAAGAGCACCGCAGCGCAGCTCCACCAGCAGATGAGTGTGGTGTAGTTTGGGAGTCGTAGGGACTGGTGGATGGAGGAGGCTAGAGTGGTGGTCTTGTGCTACTATGCGTGCAGCGGAGAGGAGGCGTGCAGGCTGAGCACTGGGTGTTGCCGCCGAGCACAGAGCAAGTGCTATGCAACAACGTCGGGGGGGGGGGGGGGGGGAGGGAGAGCTTTCTATGGGTTCAGGCCATGCCGTCATGAGAGGACGACAGGACCTTTCTCCAAGTGGCGGACTTTTGCCTCAATGCCCAGCCGTGGCTTGGCCTTCCCCTAGGGCATCTAGAGAAAGTGGGGCTGGACATGCTGGCGCTGACCATGGTGACACGGAAGGAGAAGGAGGGGGGTGCGGTGTGGCGGGTTCACAATGCCAGCCGGGATGAGCTGGCTGACATCTGCTGGGAGCACCGCCTTACATTACGGGTCAAGCCCAATGATGTATTGCTGCTGCCCGGTGGGCAGGGTTTCCTATGCCCAGACCTTACCCTCGTGGACCACGAGTGGGGCACCACGTGGGTGCTCGATGTTACGACTGTGGAAGTGCAAGGGCAGAGGGCCAGTGGGCCCGGGAAGGCCGTATGTGCCACAGAGAAGGACAAAGTGGACAAGTTTGCGGCCGCCCCACGTAGGGGCACCACTTGCAGGCACTGTCGTAGGGGAAATCGGGTGGCCTGAAAGTTTTAGATCTTCCTTGTGCAGCTGCCTCTTGCACGGAATCCGGCATGGCTGAGCTAAGGCTTTGGAGCACTGGGTTCAGCGGGCTGTGGGGGCCTTGACCCAGCATGCCTCCATCACGTGCATTTGGAGCCAGTGCGCAGCCGTCCGGCTTTACTGTGTCACTCATGCCCAGGCAAAGGCACCCTTCCCTATCAAGGTGGCGCGAGTGGCTCCGAGGTGCTGGTTACGGCGCGCCCTAACGCTCTCTGACTTGTGTGGGGTGGAACCTGTCTTTGCTGGCACCTTCATAATTATGGCCCCTGGATTCCCTTCATTGGGCAGTGTGCGCATGTGATGCCCATGGGCGTCCTGATTGTGGCGTCCATTGGGGAAAACACGGAACTGCCTGCTCCTTGGCTTGATGGCTTCATGAATCTTGGTTCCTTATTTTTTGTCTGCACGGAGCCAATGGACACATGTATGGAGCAGCCCTATCACTGGAAAGGTTCAAGCTTGTGAGGAAGTAGAACCATATCTCTTTTTTTTCCTTTCTTTCTTTCTTTCTTTCCTTCTTTCTTCTTCTTCTCCCTCTTTGCCGGTGGTGAGTAGGACTTTGCATCCTCCTCACCACCACTAACAGATTACTTTCAAAGGTTATAATTGGTGGAAAAAATGAGATCTGATTAAGATTTCCACTGGGTTTGTGACAGTACAATCATTCTAGCTGCTCCCCCGAGGGTAGAAGATTTGGTTTTAGGCAGCTTTACTTTCCAACACTGCCAGCAAGTCAGCTGGCCGTGTCCACCCAACTGGCTGAGTGCATCCGGGCTGCCAACATGCTCTACACACAAAACCAGCCAGCCTGCTATGTGCACAGAGCCAGCCAGCCAGCCATTCTCCCCCCCCCCTCCCCTTCCCCCATCTCCCTCATCCTACTTCCACGCTCATCTCCCCCCTTTCCCCCTTCCCCCCTTCCCCCCATTTCCCCCACAGCCCTCTTTCCTACCCCACTTCAGTCCATTCTCTTCGTCCAACTCTGTCATTAACCCTCACCGTCAACCTCCAGCATCAATGGGCTGGTGACCTACAGTTCTGTAATTACGTTGCCATTCCCTACATCATTTCCACATAAGGAGGATGGGGGATGTGGTGCCGGGGGGGGAGAGGGGGGATGTACATGATTGCTGAGAAACACCCTCCATAGGGTTTGGAAGACACACGCACTGCGCATGCACAGGTATGAAAGTCACAATCCCTTGCCGGCTGCACATGAAAGTCGGAACTTAGGCTGTGACCGAGTCCGGACTCGCGAGTCTCTCGTCAGACTCGGATTCGCCAAGCGGGGCCACACCCCGGATTCGGACTCGAGAGTCCGAAGCTCGGATTCGCGAGAACCAGAATCGCGAGTCCTTTCGGTGTGTATTCGCGAATCTTCCTGAGAAAACTCCCGAATCCGAGCTCGGCGGGTTCGCGACTCCGGTACACTACACAAACTGACTCTGGTGCACAATGACTGGCCGTGTTTTTGGGAGCTCATTATAGTGTATCTTGGCAACATCGTTCCTCACTTGCATACAAACAGAAAGTATTCAAATGCACTCATTTTAACATAATGGTCATTGCTTCTCTCATGTCATTCCATTCAAATGCACACACTTCAATGTAGTGGTCATTGCATTTCTCATGTCTTTCCATTCAGATGCTCACTTTTCAATGTAATAGTCATCGCATTTCACATGTCATTCCAGCACATATGATAGCAAAGCATTCACACAAAAGCTATGGAATATACACTTAACTTTTCGCAACAGAATACATGCAATGAACACAATGTGGATGAATGAGAGCGAAGCAAGTTGTGGAAGAGAAAAGCAATTGGTTTGATTTGATTTGCAAGAGACAGTAGCCGACTACCTAAGAAACCTCCATGACATCATTATCATCATCAGCATCACCACCCTCAAAGTCTGTGGCAACCTTGCAACCATTTTCATCATCATCGTCACTGTCTAACCCATTCCCATCTGCAGCCTGCTCCTCCTCCTCATCGTCGTCCTCGTCATCCTCCTCACTGCCGCCATCGTCTTCCCAATCTGTGCCAGCAGCACCCTCATCATCTGAGTCGTTGAGGATGGCAACCCTCATGAGTCCCTGTCGTACTGCTGCAACTGCCTTCCTAACCTCCTTCCTACACTGCTTCTCTTTCTTCTCCTCATGTAGCAGCTCTTCAGCCACAACCCCACTTGGAGACACCGGGAAGTCTGCAAGCGCTGGATCATTGATCCACGTCTTGAGCGTCAGCGAATCCTCCGCGGCGACGTTGCTCAGACTGTGCCTGAAATCTGTCACAACTCTCCCACCCAGGGAGAACATGCGCTCTGAAGGCGTGCTGGTTGCAGGAAAAGCAAACAGGTTGAGCACGACCAGAGCAAGCGTGGGGTACTTCTTCTGGTCACGGTAGAAGTGGAGCACGTTGCACTTGCGGCCAGCGCATGCATTCTTCTCGTAGTCCTCCACCTCCTGCTCCAACGAGTCGGGCGCAAGCTCCACTGGTTCCTGCTCGGGCTTGTCGTAGAGCTCGTCCATGGTGTCCTCCAGGGCAACCTCCACCATCTTCTTCTTGGGCCTCTCATCCTTGTTCACTGTCCGCCTCTTTGCTGTTGCAGCTGGGCTGTCTGCCACACGAGAGGCACCTCTAGCTGCACGAGAAGCAACTCCAGCTGGGCTGTCCGCTGCCCGAGAAGCACTGGGTCCAGTTGCACGGGAGCCAGTTCTGGAGACACCGGCAGCTGCACGGGAGCCGGTGCCAGAGGCAGCTCTAGTTGCACGGGATCCGCTGGCAGTGGCAGCTCCAGTTGCACGAGAGGATCCTTGCGTCTCCTCTCCATCATCGTCTGCATCGTCGCCAGCTGCCTCTACTGCCTGCTCCTCTGCTGCTGCTGTTGCACACGCTGCCGATGCAACAGCTTCTGCCTCCCGCTTCCTTTGTGCCTTGACAAAGTATGGTTGCAGCCATGGTACAATCTTCACCTCCAGTTCTGCTGCCGACTTGATGCCCATGAGCTTGTGGATGCGGTCAAAGTAGCGAAGTCTGAAGCGCGGATCCACAAACGTCGCCACAACGTGGTGCATGTTGCACTTCTTGACATACTTCTCAAGCTGCCCAGTTGGAGAAAAAACACAACACAACCATTACAACAAAGCAAGCAGTTTGCATAGTGGCATGATGCAGTGCATCAGAAAATATCCAACAAAACACTGGCATGGTTCTTTGCAAAGTAACACAACGTGCAACAAAAAAGCAAGGTGTTGTTCAAGGAAAAACAACGTGCACATACATACAAATAGCAGGACCATTGCAAAGTGGATTATAAAGCAAAACAAAGGGCACCTTGTCAGAGACTGCCTTGAAGCCTTCAGTGAGCTCGAGCAGCAGCTGCTCGGTTGTGTCCAGTAGCTTCTTCTCNCTGTGACACATGTCCAATGTTGAATTCCACCTGGTCGGTGTATCGGCATGCAGCGACAAGTACTACACTCCACACTCGGCAGCAGCAGTCATCAAGCTTTCCTCACGCTCGGCCGACTTCGTTACAAAGTTCACAATGTCACGTGCACAAGCAAGGTGGGCTTTCAGGTTGTCGGACTTGAGAAGGTCCTGCACAGCAATGTTCATCGAGTGCCCCATGCATCGGATGTGTCCATCCTTTGCGAAGTTCACATTCTGTGGCACGAGGTAGTTGTCAACCAAACTGTCATTGACAGAGTCGTTGTCAACGGTGAGACAAAAGATCTTGTTCCACAAACCCCACTCTCGTAAAGCAGCAGCAAACAGGTTGAAGACGTTCTCAGCAGTTGCATATTCTGACACGTGAGGGAAGGCAAGGGCAACATTTTGGATGGCCCAGTTCTCAATCCAGTGGGCAGTGATGCCCAAGTACTTCTTGTTGGTATCGGATTGCCAACCAGCACAAGTGAAAGATACCCCTCCCTCCACGTTCAGGAACATATTCTGCAGCCGCTTGCGGAAAGCAGCCCCCATGCGGATCATCTTGCTGAGTGTGATGCGGTTAACAAGCACGGCAAACGGATTACAGTGAAGGAAAGCCCTTTTCAGTCACGTTGACTCGACGGAGCTCAAGCTGAGGTTCCTGTCAACGATGTGCTTCCACACACAGCACAGGAAGTACTTTCAGTTCAAGGCAATGCCCACCCCAGCAACTGACCGAGCCACAGCAGCGTTGCTGCCATCCACAATGGTAGCTGTGGTGACAGCGTTTGTCTGTGCATCAGCAAGCTTTTGGGAGGCTTCCATCTGCTTCAGCTCCGACCACTTCTGCTTGTGCGACAGACGCAAATGCTTCCACATCCCAGACGTGGTGCTGTCATTTATGGAAAACATACCCTTCTTCCCTTTCAGCTTCTTTCCGGTACAGAGTTGGCACGCAGCGCGAGGTTCCCCATTGATGATGACGAGCTTGAAGATGGTCCAGGCCAAACTCGGCCACTTCTTGCGCAGGTCGACCTTCATGGCTACGCCTTCGACAACCACGGCATCCGGAGCAGCGGCAGAGCTTGCAGCCGGTTCAGCAGATCCAGACGCTCCCGCTGCCAAAGCCATGGTGGCGTCTGACGCAAGGCATGGTCGGGTAGTGCAGTCGCTGGCTGGCTGGAGATCCTAGCACCTCTAGCCTGAAGCGGGTACTCAGGCGGGCAATGCCCGCCGCTGTGGCGGAAGAGCGGCCATCTTAGATGGGAATAGCGGGCGGAAAGGTGGGCGGGCATCCTAGTTGGGAACGGCGTGAGGCTGAGAGCAGAAGGGGGGGGGGTGGGGACGGGGATCCTAGCCTCGTCTGTCACGTCAGGCAAGGCCAGGTGCTCTGAACTACACGTGGCATCCTTGGAATTGTAAGGGGGAAAAGATGTTCTGGTAAGGGGGTAAGGGGGCTATGCACAGTGGAGGTTGTCCAAGGTGAACTAAGGTTTGAGCCGGCTCCGCCGGTTGTTCTTGCCCCCCCCCCCCCCCCCAGAATCAGCGGACTCGCGAGTCCGAGTCGAATCCGTCATCTCGGGTTCGGACTCGCGAGTCTTGGAAAAAACTCGGACTCGAGAGTCTTACTCGCGAGTCCTCTTGTCTGGGTTACAGGCTTAGTCGGAACTTCCTGTCTATTCACCATCAGCATACCCTTTGCGCAATAGCAGCTTCAGCTGGCAGCAGCCACAAGCAGATACAATTGGCAGACAACAAGCAGCCACAGAAACATTGGCAACAACAGTGGCAACTAGTGCACCTCACTCACGCCGACCACGGATGGGAGAGCATTATTGAGCATGCAAGCACAGGTGGGGAGGGGCTGGACAGGGGCTGGTCTGCCTTGCATGTAAGAGCTGGGAGACCAAGAGACACCTCTTCTACACAATTTGTATCAGCCATTTGCACAGAAATCCTGAAGAGTCCATCGGATCTGGGCAAAGAAACATTAGGGTGGGTTGATAAAGACCAAGGACCATGGGATACAATGTGGTGGGTCCCTCCTTTTCTAGATTTTGAAGAGGTGATCGGAGCACCCATGAATCAAGCATGCAAGGGCCCAAGGTCCAGAGGCACCTGCTCAGGAACGACTGGTTCCGGTCTACAGCGTCAGTTAGAAAGCTTGGAAGGAAAGATGAAAAATCTAGACTGATACTAAGCTGGGTAGTGGGGTTTTTGTTCCTGATTTAAAGCAATCAGATGGTTTACTGTATCTAACATCCAAAAGCTTCATGATCTGCTGTCCTGGGGATAGACAGCCACCAGCTTTGGTGGCAACTCGTTTTTTTTTTTGGTTCAATAAGGGCCACTAAAGGTCTAGAGCACGTCGGGGCCTTCCAAGATGACACCACCATTTGCGCACAGCCGGAGGCTTTGTCCAAGGACTTCTCCTCCATGCTGCGAGTGGATAGCGACCAGGGCCTTCAGATTTAGCCGAACAACTGTCTCCTCTGGCGGCGGACAAGAGACGCTCTCCCGGGTGTCGTGGCAGGGATTCCATCGACATTGGGGGGGGTGGAGCTGTTGGGCTGTCCTATTGGGTCTGTTGACTTTCAGGGGGAGTGAGGGGAGGAGTGGTTGCGTGAGGAGACCCGTGAGCTCTAGCTGCTCCCGCGGCTAGAGGATCCGCAGGCGGCAGTGATGATGCTCCCGTTGTGTATCGTCCTCGGGCGGACTTCCTTGTTCGCGCTCTGCCCCCTGACGCTCACTAGTTGCCTGTGCTGCAGGACTTCGATTCCGCAGTGTGGAGTGCTCTCCTAGACATCCAAGGAGTGGTGGAGACCCCACCGGATTCCCATCCTGGCACTCTGCAGAGGTTGGCCCGGCTCCATGCGCAGTTGCTGTTCGGCGCTTGGGACATGGGCCTTCTCGCCGCGGCTCCGAGGGTGCACCTTGCCTACGCGTGCTCTTCTGCGGCCTTGCTCCAGTTTCTTCAACTCCTCTTCGGCACCCACCTTCCTGCGACTCGTGAGATGGAGTTCTTGTGTCTTCTTTGGGAGAAAGATGTGTAGTACCTGCCTACTTCCATTGTTACACGTTTGCCCCTGCTCGAGGTCCATCGCCAATGCGCTTGTCGGGGATTGTACTAACAGCTCAGCCCGTCCTTCTTCCATTACTACCGTCTATAGTGATTGGAGGAGGTGGAGATGGTTGGGGTTGCACTGTTCCCGGAGGCATGTGAGGCTATGGTGCAGAGGTGCTGGGTGGTGGGGTCTCGCAGGGCGGCTCTCTGGCTTCAGGCCAGCCCAACGGGCCCTGGGGATCGTCTCTACTTGGCCCCGGCTGACTTTGGGATCCACGCCCAGCTTTTACTGGGATATCTCTGTATCCACGGTGGTCATGGGCTCTTGCTGTCGGATGTCATGCGCCGCGCGGGGTCTGGGCCAATTATTCGCGTCCACCATGCCATACGAGACAAGTTGGCGGAGTTTTGCCGGGAGCATTCCCTCTGTGCAATGGTTGAGCCGGAGGGCTTGTTGCCGGGGGGGCTACAGCCGGATGTCCTCGTGTTGGACTCAGCCCAGGGCACGGCGTGGGTTGTGGACGTAACCACGGTGGACGCCCAGTCCGACAAGGTGAAGGAGGAGGGGCTAGCTCTACCGGCAGCGGAGGCTGCGAAGTAGAAACACTACAGGCCTGCCCTTGCGCAGCTGCCGGGGTACCGGCTGGGCACGGTGGCTTGGGAGACCTTCAGCGGTCTTGGCCCAGATTGTTGGCGCTTCATTCGTCGCTTGGCGGCGTTGTGCCTCGAGAGGGGTCGGGGCAGGCGCTGTGAGGCTGCCCAGCGGGGGTGGTCGGCGCGGGCGGTGTCCTTGTTTGCACAGCGGCTCTCCGTTGCTGAGATTCGGCAGCAGTGTCAAGTTCTCTGCGACTTCGGCTTGTGGCGTGGGGGACTCGACCCAGCGCTGGGCAGTGCCATGCCTGTTGAGCTGCCGCGGCCGTAGCCCCTTGGCTGTGTTATGCTGTCTGTTCTTTGCTACACGGTATCGTTGGACGGCGAGGAGAGTCTCCTCAGTCATTGACGCTTGTTTTCTTGCTCTTCCTCTCCTCCTTGTGCTGTGGGTGGCGGCTTTTGCATATTTTCATACCCCGTCGATGTGCCGGTCAGGGGCGGCATTTGCATGTTCCTTGGCATTAACCAAGATTTACCAGGAAAAAAAACAAAAAACAAAAAAAATGGCTATTGAGAATCCTCCTGAGGTTGCTGCTAGTGAGGAGCCTCCTGCGAAGGACCCTCAAGAGGAGCACTCTGAAAACAGTGGTGGTAAGTTCTCTGATGCATCTTTACAAGAGGAGAGAGCTGACTGTGGCGATGGGTTTGTGAACCCAACTTCGGCATTCTTGCCCTGATAGCGGCTTGACTGGGGCCAGAGTTTGCATCTGTAGTCTAGCTCTACTGACCTGTCGTTGAGCAAAAAGTAGGCTCTACATTTTCATTCAGGTCCATGAACGGTGGTAGTTGTTCACTCTCTTCTCTCTCCTGCTATTAATGGGAAGTATCTTCCTCTTTCCAAGAAAAAAACAACCCTCCTGTTGAAATGGTGTGCACCTTGTCCACTGCCTAGCTGGCTAGCTACACATACAGACAAGGCATGCACTGCTCTATGGAGTATGTCCCCTTGGTCTGTTTTGAGATGGGCCAGGAATGCACTGCCCATAATGGGTATGTTCCCTGTGGCTCATCATAGGAACCATACCTTTTTGACTTGGTTGATTCGGCACCGGAGTCTCAAACCACAGGTCGCGGGTTCAAACCCCGCAACGGCCGCAATTTCCTTTGTGGCCAAAACTGGGACAGGAAGCTTCTAGGAAGCTTACTAGAGCCTGCCTTGAGGATGACACTTGGCGGTCTAAGGACGCGCCAAGTAGGAATTTAGGATGAGGTTGGCTCCAGTGGATCCACTACAAGCAGAAGCTTTAGCAAAGCTCTATAAGTATAAAAGCCTGTACCTTGCATGCATCCATTTACAGTTCTTGCCTTTGAGACTCCTCACAGAGTGTCCAACCAAAGGTAGACACTAAAGACCAACATGCGGACTTTGTGAGGTTGCAAACCAAACGAACCTTAAGTGTGGATCCCTCGTTCGAGGGTGATATGTTATCTTGGTTGCAATACCAAGAGCGGTTGGCAGCCTCCCATGTCGGGACCCGTTTTCTAGACCGTTGCTATCCGGCGCATTGACAAAGGGTTATGGGCCCACACTTCTGGTTCTAAGGCACGCTTCCAAGACTGACTAGCGCGTGGTCTTGCAGGGCGCACAGGTACAACAGGGACACGACCCTCGGACGGCTCCATCTGCTCCATCGGCTCCATCGGCTTCTTCAGGTAGGGTGCGCGCATGTGGCGGACTAGGGGACGGGGAATCGCTCTGTCCATGTTGAAAAAGACCCTCAAGCCCCAACGGGATTAAGCTCTACCGCTTTTTAGAAGGTGGTACGACCCCGAGTCCGTTCTCTCACGACGGCACCATCGCCTTAGGCGATCATCGGCGGGAGGGGTATGCAACGGAATCAACTGCACCTTTGACAATGGTCGTAGTCAGTAGCCTCATCAGCCTCATCGGCCTCAACGAAGCAGAGTAGCAGCGAAGCAGAGAAGACGAGCAACCGCAAGAAATGGCGGATCCGACTCCAGCCCGCCTTGAGGCGGGTATGTCCAAATTCACGGGGACAGGTTTTCCCTTGTGGAAATGGCAGTTTGAGATTGTCATGAACGTGCGTGGCTACCTTGACATCCTAAAAGGGACCGAGATAGCACCAGCCAATGCGACCGTGACGACGCATGCGGCTGACCTTGCAGCATGGACGATGAAGAACAACATGGCTCTCGCCATTCTTGTGACGTCCATCAACGAGACTCAACACTCCCACATCACAGGATGCACGTTGGCTGCCGAGGCCTACGCAAAACTCGCACGCGTGCATCAATCGAATGCCCTAGCAAACCGACTCTTCATCTTCCAACGGTTGATGTCGATGAGGGTGAGCGAAGGAGAATCGATACCCGCATTTTTGCGGTCGTTCGACAACGTGTTGCAAGAGGTCCAGCAAATGGAATGGAATGTCGACTCCAACATGCGTGCCATGATCCTTCTAATGGCGCTGCCGGAAAGCTGGGGGTCCTTGATCACCGTATTTGGCGGTTGGAAGGAGGCAGATCTGACGTACGAGGCTGTCGCCGAACACGTCCGCAACGAGTCCATGCGATGCAGTGGCGCCGAGGCAAACATCACAGCCTATGCCTCTCGCTTCGGTGGACAAAGTGCAAGCTCTCGCTCCAGTCAAGGCAACATCGGAAGCGGTGGCGGTGGAGGGAAAGGCAATGGTGGCGGGAAGAGTTCCAAGAAGCCCGGCAACTGTCACAACTGTGGCAAGGCTGGGCACTGGGCTAGGGACTGTCGTAGTCCCAAGAGAGAAGGCGGGAACAAAGGTGGAAAGGAGAAGAAGGATCTCACCAACATGATGGCTAGGGCGCTGCCCATGAAGGGCGCAGCGATCCTTAGGCCCTGGGCATTCGCCCTTGACTCGGGCATCAACCACCACTCATCAAAAGAGAAGGGTGGATTTGTCTCCATGGCCAAATCTGTCATGCGCATCAAGTGTGCAAACGGTGGCGTCGTCCAAGCCATGGGCGAAGGGGACAAGGTGATCACGTTCAACGTGAATGGTGCGGAGAAGGCAGTCAACCTTCAAAAGGTGGTGTACATGCCCTCCTTCGCAGCCAACTTGCTGTCCGTCTCACAAATCACCGACAACAACATGACAGTGGTGTTCACCAACAAGGAAGCGGTGGCCCTAAAAAACGAGGACATCCAGATTTTGTACACCAAAGACGACCTCATGCTTCAAGTTCCAAGAGTCGACGGCCTCTACGTGCTTCAAACCAAAGTCACCAAGGCGTCGGATGAGGGACTC
>SZWC01010112.1:90693-100893 GCA_023375785.1 Penium margaritaceum
GTGACATAATGGTACATTTTTTCATGTATGCATTAGATATTTGGGAAAAATGAGTTACGAAATGAGGTATAAATAGGATATTCATTTCCTCATCTCAGGTTCAATATATTCAATGTGTCTTGTTCTGGTGAGCTAGCTCCCTACCCTACCAGTTCTTTGCGGAATGCAGCCCTTCCCTCAGGGAAACAAAAGGTACACCAGAAACCCACACGTCAATTGATGCACAGGTGACTGTGTGTCAGCGGACTTCCGCCATGAGCAGATTTCCGCTCTTGCGGCACGCGCACCTTGGACCCCGGACAGTGAAACGGAAGAAGTTCCCCCCTCTCCCCCCCCCTGTCAGTTCGCATGAACTGACGGGCGGGGGGCTTGCGTTCAGTGAGGACGGGCAGCAGCCAGCAGCGGGCTGGCGGGAGGCCAGCTTAGGGAGAAGCCATCAGGGAAGTGCCTTGAGGGAAGCGCCGTCAGGTAGGCACCCTTACAGGAGAAAAAACAGTCCTGGACAACCAGGACTCGCGCCGCTACACCTGCGTGCAGACTTCGTCGACGACTGTCAACGCTGTCCGACGCTAGCGACAGCGACGACTTGGTGTCGGACACATCAAGTTGGTGTCGGAACAAGAAATAGGTTTGTTTGTGTATTCATGTGTTTCTGTGTGGGTTGAGGTGTGTGTGTGTGTGTGTGTGTGTGTGTGTGTGTGCGTGCGTGCCTCTGTGTGTGTGTGTGTGTGTGTGTGGATGTGTCAGTGTTGCCTTCGTTGTTCGTTGTAGGGACCCTACAACGACAACGCCACGACAAGGTACATAGTTGTGGCATTATGGCAGTATAGGGCCCATTCATGACCTTGGACTTGCAAAGCGGAGTGTTTGGGTTGTCACATGAGCGACCACTTTGGAAGTGGGTATTTTTGCATTTCTCGGAAAATCACGTTCGGTCTCAACATCTGACCTGGTGGATATGAAAGTGCCAGAATGTGAGAAAAATAGGTTGCTCGATAAAAATCATCTGGCATAACAGTTTCTTAGAGGATGTTTCACAGGTTCTAACACACTTTACGGAACTTGATTCGGAGTACATTTGAGTGAGGTATAGATTTCCAAAGTTTGGAGACCACGGGTTGGGTTCAAGTGATGACCAAAGCACTTTCACCTCAAAAGGAGACAGGATTATTGACCAGGACGGATGAGAGCGATCTTCAAGGAGAAAAGGCAGCTCGAGGACCTCCAAGATAATTCAAGGAAGGTGCAGACAATGATTGTTGGTCGTCCAATTGGTGTGAGACATTATTCTCTTGTGTGACAAGGTGACTTCCGCTCATCCCGCTAGGCCAATAGAGTGTGCTAGAGGGTAGACTTTGAGAGAGTGTATCTCAGTGGTCCTTAGGCCAAATGGGGCAGATGAGGGCTTGTTAGAAAGCTGTGACAATGGACTTCCTCAGTCAAGAGTCGATTCAGACATTCGCGTCCTCAGGAAACCTATATTTGCTTCCGTAATTTCTGTCTGTGCAACCTGTAACCCCCTCTCACAAACAGTTGGTCCTGCCTAGGCGGCTCTTAGTGAGCCTGGTCACCTCCCTGAGGGCTGCCCGCGTTTCCATCAGTGGTATCAAAGCTAGAACAAGGCTCTGTCTCATCCTTGAGGCATTCTTTGCACCATGTTGTGTGAGAGAGACGTTTGTG
Organism: Penium margaritaceum; assembly: GCA_023375785.1. NCBI lineage: Eukaryota > Viridiplantae > Streptophyta > Zygnematophyceae > Desmidiales > Peniaceae > Penium > Penium margaritaceum. The sequence continues at coordinate 92,374 of SZWC01010112.1, forward strand.
GGTTGAACGTTGCACTACCATGGCGACATCCGCTTCCGTGGTGGCCAGCGTCAACATCGCCAAGTTCGAAGGCAAGAACTTCTTCGACAGGAGCAACAACATGAAGATGGTGCTGATGGAGAAGGGTCTCTGGAGCCAAGTGGATGAGAAGGAGAAGGAACCAGCAGAAAGCTCCCTCTCCCCTGTCGAGGTTTGTACCTACGGCGAGAAGCGTGATCGCGCCCTCGCCACCACCTACCTCCACCTTGCCGAACGGCAGCAACTCTTCGTCCGTTGCATCCTCACGCCAAAGGAGGTTTGGAAAAAGCTTGAGTCTGTTCATGCTTCCAATTCAATGCTCATGAGTATGCAGCTGTGTCGTCGCTTTTACACTGTGAAGATGGATGAGTCCGGATCCATGATTGACTACATCAACATGGTAAAATCTCTCTCTGACCAGGTTGCTGCGATTGAGGACCCTGTCAAGGAGCGTGTGCTCATGCTAACCATCCTTTCAAGTCTTCCTAGCAGTTACACTCCTCTCATTTTTGCCCTGGACCAGCTTGGCGACAAGCTCTCCCTCAATGATGTGGATGAGTGCCTGCTCTTTGAGGAGGAGCAGCGTAAGGGAGGAGAGGGCGGAAGCGGACTGAACGTCGCTCTCATCAATAACTCTGGTCATGGGGGTGGCGGTGCACCAACCAGGGGCAACAGCGGAGGAGGGAAGAAGAAGGGGATGTGCCACTACTGCAAGAAGCGGGGCTATTGGGCGCACGAATGCCGGAAGAAGGCGGACCTTGCGGCTGGAGTGGGAGCTTCCCCGAACGCCGCAGATTGGGAGAGTGGATTTGTGACAACCATACGGGTCCTGCACGTCTCCAACAACACCGCCCTGTTCTAGATCATTCACTCGGGAGCCACACGGCACATGACGTGTGCCGGGGGTGGTTTCTTGTCTACACCGTCATTGAGCCTTGTCAGGTGTACATGGAGGACAACCATGTGCAAGTGGCGGTTGGGGAGGGTGAGATTGTGTTTTGTGCTTCCGTTGAGGGTAACCACGTGGAACGTCGTGTGAAGGGGGTGCTCCATGTTCCGGGGCTGGCAGTTAACCTCCTCTCTGTCTCATCTCTCATCTCCAAAGGCATGCAGGTTTGCTTTGAGAATGGTGGCTGCACCATGTCTGCTCGTGCAGGCCGTGTACTTGCAAAAGTGAACAAGATGGACAGTCTTTACCGCCTCTACGTGGCGTCGGAGAAAGAAACCAACTCAGCGTTAGCCGCAAGAGAGGGAAAACAAGACATCCACCTGTGGCACCGCCGGCTCAATCACCTCGGTTTTGGCGCCATCATCTTCATGCAGCAGATGGTCTGCGGCCTGGAGCTCAAGGGGGTGAAGCAGCCTTGTGCATCGACTTGTGAGAGCTGCATTGAAGGGAAGCAAGCCCGCACTCTTTTCACGGGGGAAGGGAAGGGGGCGGCTGAGCTTCTCTCACTCGTTCACTCAGATTTGTGCGGTCCCATACGATCATAGTCCTTATCCGGCGAATTGTACTTTGCTTCTTTTTTTTGAAAAAGTAAATCTTTATTAGTTTGAAGGAACATGCATGTGCCGTCCCTGACCGGCACATCTACGGTATATGAAAACATGCAAAAGCCGCCACCCACGGCACAAGAAAGACAAGAGGGAAAGCAAGGAAACAAGCGTCAGGGACGGAGGAGACTCTCCTCGCCATCCAATGGCACAGTGTAGCAAAGGTCAGACAGCGTAACAGGGCCAAGGGGCCACGGCCGCGCAGCTCAACAGGCGTGACACTGCCCGTTCATTGAAGACAAGTCGAGGAAGACGTGGGTGTTCTTGGCTGGCAAGGATGAGTGCTTTGATGCTATCAAAGTGTGGATTGCTGCTTCACAGAATGAGAGTGGAAGGCGGTTGAAGGTGCTTCGCACCGACGGTGGAGGAGAATACCTCTCCAATGACTTCCGCACCTTTCTCAAGCGTCGCGGGATCGGGCACAAGGTCACACCACCTGGAACTCTCCAGCTGAACGACGTGGCTGAACGCGCAAACCGCACGCTCATGGAGCGTGTTCGGAGCATGCTCAAAGACTCGGTGCTCCCGCCAACCTTTTGGGCGGAAGCTTTCAACACTGCCGTGTACCTGAAAAACCGGAATCCCACGCGCGCTATGCCACTGATGACACCGGAGGAGGCATGGACAGTACGCAAACCAATAGTGACGCACCTAAAAGTCTTCGAGTGTGGTGCATTCATGCACGTGTCTGTTGGCAACCACAACAAGCTAGACGCAAAGTCGGTGAAGGCAGCCTTTCTCGGCTACGACACCATGGTATACCGCCTCTACAACCTCGCTGTCCGCAAGATCATCCGCAGCCGCGAGGTCATCTCTCAAGAGGACGTGAAGGGCTGGATTTGGAGCCCTATGACTGCATTCCACTTGCTCCCACACTTGTACCTGAAGTGGGAGAAGTTCCGGTAGCAGAAGAGGACACTGCGGAAGATGGCCATGACAGCGGTAACGATACAAAGGAAGAGGGAGCTGAGAAGGAGAAGGAGCCTGTAGCCGAATCTGATGAGGAGGAGCAACAATATAACGTACAGAAACTACCATGACGGTCTGCACGCATCAACGAAGGTGCAAAGGACACTGGGGAGCCGATGAGGCCATCCGAACGCCTCGTAAGCAAACAAAGGCCGTTGGAGGAGCTGGTAAACCTCTCCATTGTTCCACCACCAACAGAGTCATCTAATCTCGAGCTTCTTTTCCTCACAGTCACCGATGACCCAGCCACATTCGCTGAAGCCATGCGTAGCGCCGAGGCGGCAGATTGGCGTGGTGCAATAGACGAGGAGTATGGTGCGCTCATGAAGAACGGCACCTGGACCCTCGAGGACGCTCCACATGGCAGCAGAAAGATCGGATGTAGGTGGATCTTCAGGCGCAAGCGTGGTGCGGATGGTAACGTGCTTAGGTACAAAGCACGGCTGGTTGCAAAGGGGTATGCGCAGACTAAGGGTGTGGATTACAATGAGATATTTGCACTTGTCGCAAAGTTCCCATCCATCCGAGCGATCCTCGCACTTGCTTCTGCTATGGATTGGGAGGTGCACCAAATGGATGTGACTTGTGCATTTCTGAATGCTGACCTTGAGGAGGATGTGTACATGGAGCAGCCGGAGGCGTATGTGGTGGAGGGAAAGGAGGATTTGGTGTGCAAGCTTGTAAAGGCCATCAACGGCCTGAAACAAGCCCCGCAAGCATGGTACCACAAGATAGATGAGCAGTTGACTGGCCTTGGCTTTGTGCGCAGTGAAGCAGACCATGCTGTCTATGGGCACACGCAAGAGACAAGCCAGATCATCATCTTGCTCTATGTTGATGATCTGCTCATTGCATCTGACTCCAAATCTCTTTTGGACGATGTGAAGCAGTCCCTTGCTGCCAGGTTTGACATGAAGGACATGGTAGAGCTCAATTACTACCTTGGCCTCCACGTCAAGCGCGACCGGCAGCATCAGACTTTGGAGTTGTCGCAGAGCATGTACATGAGCGACATCGTTAAGCGCTTCAACATGGCAGGAGCGCACAAGGTCGCTACACCACTAGAAGTGGGAGCAAAGCTGAGCATGAAGCAAACTCCCCACGGCAAGCAAGAGAGCAGCTACATGGAAGCAGTGGCGTACCAAGCAGCAATTAGAAGCCTCGTGTATGCAGCAATCGGCACGCGCCTCGACATCAGCCAAGCTGTGGTTGTTCTCAGCAAGTTTTGCGCGAATTCGGGCGTGCCGCATTGGGAGGCGGTTAAGCGGGTGTTGCGCTACCTGGACAGCAGTAGCAGCCTTTGCCTCGCCTTCAACGGAAACAACAGTCCCATCCTCATCGGCTACAGTGATGCAGATTGGGGAGGTGACCTGGACACAAGGAGGTCGACCAGCGGGTTCGTGTTTGTGCTCGGGGGAGGTGCAATTAGCTAGAGGAGCAAGAAGCAAGAGTGTGTTGCCCTCTCCTCCACCGAAGCAGAGTACATCGCCCTCAGTGAAGAAACAAAGGAAGCTGTGTGGCTGCGTGAGCTGCTACCAAGCCTTGGACAGCAGCAGACCACAGCCACCACCATCTACTCGGACAACATGAGCGCCATTCCTCTGACGAAGAACGCCGAGTTTCACGCCCGCACCAAGCACATCGACTTGCAGTATCACTTCATCCGCGAGCTCGTGGCAAAGCAGGTGGTGCAGATCAAGTTCTGCCCTTCAAGCATGATGCTGGCAGAATTTTTGACAAAGCCGCTCGCAGCACACCTCTTTCAGCAGCTGAGGGGACAGTGCGGACTTGTGTGATTTTTTTTCTCGCAAAGTGGGAGAATGATGGATATGAGAGTGCCAGAAAGCGACAAAAATAGGTTACTCGATAAAAATTGTTTGGCATAACAGTTGCTTAGAAGATGTTTCACAGGTTCCAACACACTTTACGGAACTTAATTCGGAGTCTGTTTGAGTGATATATGGATTTCCAAAGTTTGGAGCTCACGGGTCGGGATCAAGTGACGACCTGAGCACTTTCAGCTCAAAAGGCGACATGATTATTAGCCAGGACAGCTGGAAGCGGCGTTCAAGGAGAAAGGGCTGCTAGAGAGCCTCCAAGAGAATTCAAAGAAGTGCAGACAACGATTGTTGGTCTTCCAAGTGGTGTGAGACATAATTCTCTTGTGTGACAAGGTGACTGCCGCTCATCCCACTAGGCTAGGAGAGTGTGCTAGAGGGTAGACTTTGAGAGAGTGTATCTCAGTGGTCCCTAAGCCAAATGAGGCAGATAAGGGCTTGTTAGAAAGCTGTGACAATGTACTTTCTCACTCAAGAGCAAGACAATGTACTTCAGACATTCGCGTCCTCTGCAAACCTACATTCGCTTCCGTAGTTTCTGTCTGTGCAACCTGCAACCCCCTCTCACAAACAGTTGGTCCTGCCTAGGCGGCTCTTAGTGAGCCTGATCACCTCCCTGAGGGCTGCCCGGGTTTCCAGCATGACCTTCATCAGCCTACTTTGATGGATAACACATCATGTGCTGCAGCACAGTAGAGCATGACAGTAGATATTGATGCATGCATGCAATGTACAAGTCAGCAAAGAGGAGGAACCCATTGATGGATTTGGAACCTCGTCACTTGGTGACTGCGGAGTCCACGAATGGCACGCCAGCTGGAAAGACTGACATGTGCACCACTGCAACCATCGGGTGAGGGATTCCCCCATTTTCTGGAAACATTTTTTTTTCTGCTTTGACAAATGTCAGTCGTTCACACATACCTATTGGTCCTTTAAAAAAAAAAAAATATGTATTATGCTCGCATGGTTTGAAATGTTATTGTTGTAAACACATTCACACATTTCTGTTGTGCAAACCATGTATGTGTCCATGCCGTCGATATGTACGAGGTGCATGTAACAGGTGACTGCACGTGAGTGCATGTGGTTTAGTGTGTGGGTCATGCCCGTGCACCACTGTCCTACGGGTTGACTTGGACACAACTTCGTCCCTTTCAGGACGAAATTGCAATAACAGGTCACCCTTCTGCCTGCGGTCTTGTCCAACACTTAACCTCGCACCAGAATGGCGATGTACCCCTCTCGGTCTCCGTGTCAGCCCTCATGAGGAGCCTCCTCTGCAGCCAAAAACATCCAGTCACTCAACCCCTCTTATGCCCCGACCGAAACCTTTGACTCATCCAGGTGGAATCCAACAAAGAAACATGTGTGGAGCAGAGAGCACCTCACCAAGGAGGTCAACTAGCGCTACGAAACCATCCCGAAACAAACAAAGAAAGGTGGGTGGAGGTGTGGCGCTTGTGGCACCATCAACTCAGGCACATGTGACCACATCCACGGCCATTTCAGTGGTGATAACAACAACGTGGGGAAGTGCCCATATCCACCGCCCACATGTCAAGACGTCCTTGGCCTGGACCGTGACCCATCGCCTTCCACTGCATGGAAGCCTCAGAGCACGCAGCTGTATAAAGGCCTTGGACCTGAGTGGGGAGCCAATGACAAACCAGTAGCCTGGCTGAAGCTGTGGGAGAAGACTGAGAGGGAATCCATCACGGCAGCTGCTGTATGGTTCCTTTTTTTGACATCAAGCGAGCTTCTTCCTTCCGCCAATCAAACATGGACCAGCATTTGGAGCGTGGCCACAATCATTGGTGCCAGCTAATCATCGTGAAGCTGATGTTTGTCACTACATCACCCATCTCATTCTGTCGGGAGCCTGCGTCGTGGTTGAAAATGGCAGAAAGACATTCTCTGACTTCCGGCTTCCAAGCCGCACCACAATTGTCAAAAACCTGCTGCCAAAGCTGGACAAAGAGCTCAAATTGGTGCTCAATTCCTTGTTTAGGGGAGCTTGGTGCTCCCCTAAAGTAAGCCTTGGACAGTTACGGCTGCTCCGTGGGCATAGGTGAATGGTCTGACTGCCAGGTCCGTCCCATCTACAACTCAATGGCATGTAACGCACAAGGATTTGTGGACCTCTACACCCGTGATGCCAGTGGTCTCAGCCGTGACACAGACCATACGACAGCAGTGATCAAAATAGCCACAGAAATAGTAGGGGAGAAGAGGGTAGTCTCCGTCATCTGCCACAGCACCTCCACCAACAAGAAGGTGTGCACGGACCTGAACCACAAATGCCCCTCCCTGTTCTTCCAAGTTAGCTGCTTGCACAAAATCGACCTCATAATGAAGGACTTTGCCAAAATGGACAGGTGCATCAATCATGAGCAGGTGTGAAAAGGTGGTCTTGTGTACGGAAAAATGACCTGTCGTGCTCTTGGCTTCGCGAGAGGAGTGCTAGCAAGATGCTTTGGGCACAGTGCGAAACCAGATTTGCCCTGACATTTGACATGGTTGACCGCCTGCTGGACCAGAAAGAAAATTTGGAGACCGCGGTTGACACGAACCTGTCAAAACGGATGCGAGTAAGGCAGGATGCAGGATTCAAAGCAAGGAAGAAAGAGGTGCATCATCTCATCCGCCGCAGGGTCCTTTGGGTACAGGTACACCACCTCTGGGACCTGTTGGAGCCTTTGGTGAAGGTCTTGCGGGTAGCTGGCATGAAAGGTGGCTTAGCAGGTGAGATTTATGAGGGCTTGCTTGACTGTGCAGAAGAGCTGAATTTCTGGCTGAGAAGAAGGGAAGGAAGCCAACAAAGGTTGCCAAGTCTCGTGTTCAGTTTGTGCTTGGACGTCTGAATTCCCTCTGGAACCAAAACATGGCCTGCCCCCTGTACGCTGCTTCACAAAGGATGTACCCTGAGCACTTTGGGGATGATCTCTCACTTGACTCAGCAACTTCTCACACATAGCCGCAATCCAAAAACTTCACTGGATCATTCAATCAGTTGTAGCGATGGGCAGTGTGTACAAAAGGCAGGGACGTAATCAACGCGAGCTGGTGACTTGCACTTACTCGCCCTTATTCCTTGTTGAAGAGCAATAATTGCAATAATCTATCCCCATCGCAATGAAATTTTAGAGGTTTCCTAAACCTTTCGATCCAGGAGTGAGCTCGTTGAATTCATCAGTGTAGCACGCGTACGGCCCATAACATCTAAGGGCATCACAGACCTGTTAATGTTTTTTTTTCTTCTTACTAGTTTTTTTTTTAAGTATTGCCTGTTATTGCCTCAAACTTCTGCCCGACTTAACGGCAATAGTCCCTCTAAGAAGTTGGCCGCAAACACAAATATTCAGGTAACTTCTTAGGAGGCTGAGGTCTCGTTTGTTTACGGAATTCACCAGACAATTTACTCAACCAACTAAGAACGGCCATGCACGGCCACCCATAGAATCAAGAAAGAGCTCTCAATCTGTCAATTCTTACTATGTCTGGACCTAGCAAGTCTCCCCATGTTGAGTCAAATTAAGCCGCAGGCTCCACACCTGGTGATGCCCTTCCGTCAATTCCTTCAAGTTTCAGTCTGACGACCATACTCCCCTCAGAACCCAAAAAAAATCATTTCTTACAAGGTCCTGGCGGAGTCATCAACGCAACATCGACCAATCCCTAGTTGGCATCATTTCTGGTTGACACTAGGACGGTATCTGATTGTCTTCAAGCGCCCAACGTTTGCTGCTACAGCTGAAAAGCTGCCTGGCACAGTGGATACAACTCTACTTTCCAATTCCTCTAGGAGGAGAGGTCCCTTGTTCTAATACCATGGCTGGAAAAAGAAAGTCAGCGTGTAGTGGGCGGCTACTACTCTTCCGCCCTTGGTGCTCGGGATGGCACCGGTCCTCCCACCCCTCTACCCGCTGTCCATCTAATGATGAAAGGATTGAAGAGAAAAAAAAAATCAAATGAAAACATGGTAAAAAAAAAAAAACCTAGCGAGGCATGGGCGTGCTAAGAAGTAGGCCAGTCACCAATGTCTCTGTTTTCCATGGCTGTAACTTCACATTGATTTCAACAGCCCATCTCTACTAACTGTCATATATTGGGCTTTTGCAACTGTCCAGGGATTGCAAAT
>SZWC01010113.1:45405-59622 GCA_023375785.1 Penium margaritaceum
CTCTCTCTCTCTCTCTCTCTCTCTCTCTCTCTCTCTCTCTCTCTCTCTCTCTCTCTCTCTCTATCTCTCTCTCTCTCTCTCTTCCTTTTTTGCTTTCGACCAAGTCATATCTCTCTTTCTATTCTCTCTCCAATCCCTCCCTGCTCCCTGAACTAAGTAGGATGCAATATGCAGCCCTAAACATGTCATCCATCCTTGTGTATTCACCAGATTCTATTGTGTTTCCTCCCATACACTGGAAAAATCCTGTCAGTGGATGTCAAGAATGGAATATTGCTTTTGCTATGGAGTGCAACTGGCGTGGCAGGAAGTTTGACATGATCAACTTCAAACCAAATTTTACCCTTTGCGGTGGAAGTTGCAGTGTTATGCGTGAGTTTGGCGGGTGGGTGTTTTTGCTACCAATGAGTGTTGTGTTACTCACATAGAGTGCACAGGATTTGTTTGAGGGACTCATTGATCCGCTCATTTTTCCTGTTGGTTTCAAGATGGAACACCATTGATAGCTCGACCTGACTGTCATCTTGCATCATTATTTCACACATAATCAGCTAGCAAAGCAGCTGCATCTGTCAGAGATGATGGTTCATGGCACGTTGTGTAGCCGCATAATCGGATTTTAAATCATACATGCCTTTCCCTCTGCAATGATGCTGGCTGTTGTCATGATGAAGTGCAATACTTTGTGAAATTGTCCAATCACTAGGAGGATTGTGTCATTATCCTCAAGAGTGGCAAGTAATACTTTCATAAATTTCATGGTCATGTGGACCCACGGCTCCGTTGGAAGAGGAAATGGTTGGATTAGTCATTGTGGCATTGTGTCAAGTGATTTTTGCCGCTGAAAAGTGTGGCACAATGTGTAGAATTGTGCCACACTTTGGCGAGTGAGTCATTGTTACCATTAAGGGTTTTCAAACCAAACCTTGAAAATCTCCTCATAACACCTCATGAGCAGCCTCGCAAGGTGCGGGTCTCATTTGACGAGCTGCATCTTAACTTCAACCAATGAGTCTGGGTACCAACTTAGAGTGTCTGTTAGACTTGTTTTCCTCCATCAGTACTGGATGTCATAGTCAAATGTCTAGATTTGACTAGGAACTCCGAACACTGGGTTTTTCCATGGCTTAGATTTGGCTGAGTCTTGATAAATTTGAGCATGTGGTGGTTGGTGCAGACGATTAGTTATTCCCAATCCAAATGATACCTCCATGTCTGAAATGCATGCAGAAATTTGAGAATTTCCTCTTTTGTTTTTGTTCAGGTTTTGTGCAATCTGTGTTTGAGTTCCGGCCTGCAGAGTTTTACAAGGCATGTACAAAACTGGCTGTTCTCCACCGCCACTCCCTTGGAGGATAATGGCTCCCATTTCTTGATCAAATGTGTAAGTGGTCATGACGTAGTCCAACTTTGGATCAGCAAATCATAGGGCTAGCTCTGAAAACAGAGCATTTTTCAAACTTTTGAACGTTTATTGTTTTTTGTCTCCGCATATCCACTCTGTGGTTTTACAAGTGAGATCAGAGAATGGCACTGACACCTAGGTGTAGTCCTTTACTAATGAATAGCAATGGCTGCAAAACATTTAATGTACTTGTACATCCCAGGTGCAGGGGACCCATCCTTCAAGTGCAATGGGATCTGCTCCTTGGGAAAGGTGTTTTGCACGCGTCGGAAGGCGCCACGGCGTGTGTGCACCATGGAGGCGTTAGGCGTTTTTTGCCAGTGGGTGAGACCACCATTTTGGCAACCATAAATTGGGCTATGCTTGGCCAGATCGTGCACAGTCTGGTGCATTGGAGAGCTCATGACTAGCCCTATAAATTTTCTGATGAAGTCCATGTACAAAAAAGAATGCAAGATTGCGTTTTTCCCTTTGCAAAACTGACTTCCTCTAAATTCATACTCACATGGCGTGAGGCAACTAGAAAGATCACGCTTAGTCTCATATTCGCCCAAGGCAGAAGACGTGCACCACTGCAGTTGCATTAGACCAACTTCGGAACAGCCACTGGGATACCCGAAAATCATCTTCACCATAGAACAAATCATTTTTTTCTCTATGTGTTTTCTCAGAAATGCTGTACTTATTACAGAAATGAAGGAATATCATATAGCTGAAAGGATACATAGGAGACAAATTGAAGAGCAGGCTAACAAGTTGTAGACAAGGCTTAAAATTTGCAGAAAATCATAGAACAGTTGTGGTACACAAATTGAAATCAGGTACAACTGAAAGTCGGCAACAAAGGGCAAAGGAATAGCTTCAATGTTTGGCTGAAATCAACAAAATCAACGGTGATAAACTTTTACAAGGCTTCAGCATATCTCCACCATCCAGAGTTTTGTAGACCTTACAACGATAATGGTGAACGGAGCTAGCGCAGTTGGCAAAGAGAAGTTGTAACCAGCAAAGAATCCGGCAACCGAGGATCAGTAGCACGCGGTCAATGGCTCTCTCTAGACTAACTATGCAATGATGACAGTTTTTTTATGAATAACGCAGCTCGGATAACCCCAAAGGCCAACTTGGTGGTGGAGCCTTTGGGGTCGATAACCCTTCACCTCCGCCATTGCCTGCCTTGATGACACCTGGCACAATTGGAAGCACCGACTAACATGCTAGCATCAACGAAGAACTGTACCAGAATTCTTCAGGAGTCAGGAGCCTCAAAACCAATCTGCTCCAAAAACTCAACACAGTGATGGAGGAGTTTCAAGTTATGCATGTGTGGGAAGCAACACTCACTAAGGGAAATGATGAACTATTGAGTGAGCTCCAAATTTCTCTGGAATTTCTTGAGCCCTTTGATCTTGCATACTCCAAAGGACCAACAGTTGATATGTGGATAAAAGTTCCATAGATGTACTTCACTGTTGTTGGGGTTAAAAATGGTAAGACAAAAATCGACCTTGTGGCCCTTGCCTTTGCGTGGGATGGCGTTAAGTTGGTGGTCCTTTCTAAAGATCATCCAATGGCAGTGTGATTCCGGAAAAACCAGATCAACGGTGCACTCCACCGCTCTAACAGATTTGGAAAAAACAAAGAAGAGAAGAAGTCTAATGCATGGTATAACCTTTCATGTTTGGGTTCATAGTCCAAGGTGACAGAGTATAGAGGAAGATTTTGCAAAATCATCACCGGCAGTGACCTCACCTGTGAAAAACCATTTTTCTACTACAACAATGGCCTCAAGCACGGTGTTTTGCAAGAAATTACCATGTTTGGCATCCAGGAGGACCTTCCACAAATGTTCACAATAGCTCATCACGTAGATAGTGCTGACTTCAATGCTCAAATGTGGGAATCTCATGGCAACCCCAAAGCCACAAGTAACACCATGGCGAGAGAAAGCCAAAGTCCATGAAAACCTCATCCCCGATGAAGATTGACCCCATGGATCAAAGCAATCAACAGTTGTGCATGACTTGCAAGGCCCAAAATTTGGTGAATTTGTAAAGAACAATGAGGAAAAGCGAAGTGGAAAAGGACAGGAGTGGACGCCAAATCTCCTGATTGGTTTGAAAAGTATGCGCTGATTGATCACCTAACCAAAGGGCTCAACATGCCACTGGCGATTGCTCCCCATGTCACAAATTATGATGAGGGGTACAAGGACAACCAACCAGCAATGTTGCTATGATTGTCGCCGATGGGTTGTAAAAGTTACAATACGATACCGGCATTACTTAATGGAGGAGCTTCTCAAAGTTTTACTAGTAACAAAATGGTTTGGATGCCAGGTTTTCTATAACAAACCAAGGGTGTTGGAAGGAAAAATCCTTGGTGGATGACACCATATCCGTCGACTTTACAAACCATTACGACTGTAGATTGAAAATCTACGTAACATAAAGATCTGGAGGGCTTGCCTCATGAGCAACCAAAAAATCATTCTTAGACAATATCTCCTATGCCGGCATAATCCTTAGGTAGAATGGAGTTGTGGCGTACCCTACCTCTACATGTATTGCAAACGACCAAAACCTACCTTTGATCGAGCAAACAACAATGCAGCGGTAGTTAAGGGAAGTAGCAAAGGAGGAAGCAATAAAAGAAGTGGCAGCAACCACCAAACATTGCATGTGATTGATATCGCTGGATTTGGCCAAATGTTACCTCTGACACTGAGCACATGTGTGATTTATCCACAAGGAATCAGGGAAAGTAAAGGAGGTCGTGGCACCATACACAACAACATAGACCCCAACAACTAACAAGTTTTCATCTCTCATGAAGGAGTTTGAAGGATTTTTCTTCTTGATGAACAACCAAGAGAGAGCTACCTCTGCAATGACACGTGAATCACCAAATAGACCTGAACCCCGAGAGCAGGCTGAACCTATCATATGAGCGACCATAAGCTCACAAACACAAAAGGCAGCTGTATGAAATGCTCAGTCAGGGGCTCATCAAGCCATCCACCTCACCTTATGCAATACATGTACATTTTGCTAAAAAGAAAGCCAATGAGATGCGGATGTGCGTGGATTACTAGGCATTGAATGACATAACCATCAAGAACCGCTATCCCCCTTTGCAAGTAGATGAACTTTTTCACCAACTGTGTGGGACAATAACTATCACCAAATTCTATCTTTTGTATCGACTATCGTCAGATCTGCACGTCCAACAAGGACGTTGAGAAGATGGTGTTCGGCACCATGTATATGGATTTTGAGTTCAGATTCATGTCACTTGGAAAAACAAATTCCTCTTCAACATTTATGGAGGTAATGAAAAATGTTTGCCAATTGTACCTTGATGAATTCTTTGTCGTGTATTGTGACAACCTTCTGGTGTATAGCCCCACCTTGGAGGAGCATGATGGACATCTACAAAAAGTTATTGAGATTTTACAAAGAGACAAGATTTACAAAAAAAACCGTCAAAGTACAACTTTGTTCGTTCATCCATCAATTATCTGTGCAACGTCATCAACGGCGGCCAGATAACCATGGACCCAAAGAAAGTAGAGGTGGTCACTAATTGGCCGACGCCAACCAGCACATGGTACATAGAGGTGTTCGTGGGATTCTACAACAACTGCAGTCAATTCAGAAAGGACCACACACGGGTGTCAGTGCCTCTCCAACTTCACTAAAGAAAAACTACTCGGTGTAGCTGGAGGGATAGAAAGTTAGAGGCACTCAAATCTTTACAGAAAAATATCTAACCCGAGTGCTAGCCCTACAATCCTTTGATCCAGCGGTGGACTACATCATGGCAACGGACCTGTCCAATTAAGCAATTTGAGACCATTGCCTCTGAGACAATGGTGGTGCAGGACAGCTGGTCTCTTACATGTTGCAAAAACTACAAAGATGAGAACTCAACTACGTAGTACACAAGAAGGAAATGTTATGTGTTAATTCAAGACTTGCCAATGCTACCTAGAATTTTGACAATGTGTCGTCCTCACTGACCAGCACGCACTTAAGTATCTCAAGAATCAACCAAGTCTGTGCTGTCGACAAACTTGATTGGTGGACTTCCTCCAATTCGACTTTGACTATGACATCAAATACTGACCAGGAAAAACAAATATAATGGATGATTAAAGTCAATAACCATAATTGATGGCCGAGATCGACACGTTGCTTTTTTAACGAGGCCCATTCCTTACAAGGCTGTTCGCGAAGGGATATGAGGGGTTCGGCTCATACAATAGAACCAAAATCTGGTGCAACCACCCTTACTAGCAACGGCAATTCACTTGCCACGTCATTGTACCACCAAACAAAGAACCACAAAGGACGCTATTAGAGGAGTGCTAAGACTCTGCTCCAAGTGGAAAATTTGACGATGACAAGATGCTCAAGAAGCTGGCGAGATATAACTGGTGGGACCAAATGCAGAAAGATGTGGCAGTATCTTGTAAATCATGCAATACCTAATTAAAGCAAAAAATTCAATGCAGGAGGCCACTAGGATTGCTCCAACCACTCCCTATTCCAACGAAGCCGTAAGACAATATCAGCATGGACTTCGCAAGAGGACAACCTATTAATCCAGAGGGATATGACGCCATCATCCCGATGGCGGAAAGATTTTCCAAAGTTTTGCACTTCATCTTGACGAGAATCACCGTCACCACAAAAGAGAAGAGTGAGGCTATTTCTAAACCAGATGTTACGGCTATAGTGAGTGCCACAAACAATTGTTAGTGACAGAGACGGCCAATTCACAAGCCAGTTTTGTGCAAACTGTTGATGATTTAGGACAGTCGGATTGAACTATCAACGGCGTTCCATTATGTAACCAGCAAGCATACCAAACGTACCAATAAAGAAGCTGAACAACTTGTTTGCACGCTATGCAAACCCCATGGCACTGTTTGGATGTCAAAACTAATGACCGCCAAAATTGCTTACAACTTGGCATCTTCTACTTAATGGCTGAAATCCTGTTTGAACTTGTTTGAAGCAAACTTCCCGTCACACTGGCAGGAATCCAAAGCCAAAGCAATATTCTCATGGTCGACATCCACTCATGGGACTTCTCCAACATTTGGGAGGAAACACGCCAGACCCTCGGAAAGAGGCAAACAACAATGAAGCGAGCAACTGACTAACACCCCAACAGAGAGGTATTCAATACTTGCGATCACTTCCTAGTCAGCTCAGCAAAAATCAGGCTACCTGGACAAGACTTCATGAAATTCAAACCTCCATTGGTGGGCCCGTTTAAGAAA
The DNA here is from genome assembly GCA_023375785.1 of Penium margaritaceum. Taxonomy (NCBI): domain Eukaryota; kingdom Viridiplantae; phylum Streptophyta; class Zygnematophyceae; order Desmidiales; family Peniaceae; genus Penium; species Penium margaritaceum. The sequence continues at coordinate 52,101 of SZWC01010113.1, forward strand.
AATCAAATGAAAACCCTGGTCCCTACTTGACTTTGCCTCCTAGATAACATGGTGATCCACCTTGTCTTCCACATGAGCAATCTCATGCACTACCACGACCCTAGGCAGAGATTCGTTGACAGAGATGTCAGTCCTCCATCTCCAATTCAAGTGGACAAAGATACAGAGTGCGTGATCAAAGACATCCTCGAGCACCGATGCTTTTGAAAAGGAATCAAGCATGTGGTGAATTGGCACAGCTACAAAGCCACACACAACTTTTGAGAGCCCTACAACAACCTCCTAGACATCGATAATCTGATCAACGGCTACTGCAAGTTTCCCTAGCCTATGACTGCTAACGTGCTCAACCACGAGCAGCTAGACTAAACGATTGATAAGGAGGGGAAGTGTGGTACCTTAGGCGTCCACGAGTCCCTGAACACTGCAAGTGGGAATTTTTTAACTACATGTATCACACGTAGACCTCAAGGTTTTTACGCTAATGGACCGAGGACATTTAGGCAACCTGCCTTGACTCTTGGTGTTCCATTCCCAAAGTTCCTGACATGTTTGTGTTGACATGATATGCCCCTTGTCCATAGCTGACATTTGGACAGTCACAAGGTATGCACTGCTCCCTTGGAGTAGGTCCCCTAAGTCTGGTCCACATAGACAAGGCATGCACTGCTCCTTTGGAGCAATTCCCCTTAGTCTAAACTCAATGGTATAGCGAGCCAATACTACCTTGGATAATTCCTTGTGGCTTAGACATTCTAGAGTTAGTCTCTGGAGTAAGAGGTCATTAGATCATATCCCAGCCCAATGACTATTTTTCTTTATGAGAAAAAGGGGGACAGGAAGGTTCTAAGAGACATCTTTGAACATTCCAAGGTCCTTCCTCGTGGCTGGCGCCACTAGGCAGCCACAGAGAGCGCAATGTAGGCAGGGGGGATGATGCAATCCAGATTGCCCCCAAAGTGGCTCATCCAAGGAGCCACTGCGCGCCAAGGCTGGAAGTTGGCTCTAGGACTAAAATTGCTTATCAGTTGTTTGTCATTGATTATAGTTCTTAACTTTGAGACTCCTCACAAAGTTGTCCACTAGAGGCAGACACTAAAGAAGCATTGGTTGGTCTAAGCCTTAGGAGTTGGCTCCTCGCGCAAAAGTGACCATGCGCTGAGGACACAGTGCAAAGAAGTGATTCCTATGAACTCCTCATCGTGGAACCGTGATTTTGAGGGTTACATCTCCTCCCAGTTGCAATACTAGGAGCGGACGGCAACTGTCATTGTGTCAGCCTTGTTTTCCATTCTGTTGCCTCAGGCCGGTTGACAAAGGGTTATGGGCCCACACTGACTAGTTCTAAGGCACGCTTTTGCGCGCTCTCTCGCCCTCTCTGTCTTGCAGCACACATCAGCTCCATCACCTACATCTGCACCATCAGCTCCAATGATGGGTGTTGGCACTTAGCGAACAAGGGCCAAGGATAAGCTCTCCCCTTGGAGGTACAACCCTTGGGCCCTAACGAGGATAAGCTCTGCCCTTGGACGCATGGGCCTGGGTTTGATAGAGTGCGTTCTTCTCTATTTGCAAGTGATCAATGGCTAAGGGGTAAGCAACAGATGTGCACCTTCTAAACCGGTAGCAGACAAAGACCTACATCACCTTACATTGGCCTCAACAAAGCAGAGAAGGAGAGAAGCAGTATGACGACACCCGCGTCGCTCGCTCTTGAGCAGGTGAACAATGGGATGTCAAAGTTCACAATGATAGGTTTTCCCTTGTGGAAATAGCAATTTAAGATTGTCATGCGGGTGCGTGTCTACTTGAAACGTTTCCTTTGAGAAGAGGTTGAACCTCCAAAAACAGGTGATGGATATGAAACGTGGAGTGTCAAAAAGGACATGGCGCTTGCAGTTATTGTGACATCAGTGCATGAGTCACAGCATGTCCACCTCTAAGGTATCACACATGCAACAAAGGCCTATGAGAAGCTTGCACGTGTACACCAATCAACGGCTCTTGCAAATCGCCTCTTCATCCTTCAAAAACTGATTTTGATGAGGGTGAGCGAGGGAGAGTCGATTCTAGACTTCCTACTGTAGTTTGAAGTACTACTACAACAAGTGACCCAAATGAATTGGGAAATCGACACCAACATGCAGACCATGATCCTCCTCATGGCGCTACCTAAAAGTTGGGGTCCTCTGATCACCGTCTTTGCCGGTGCTGAAAAACACTAGAAGCTGGAGAACGTTGTCTACATGTCGTATTTTGCAGCAAACCTCTCGTCGGTGTCAAAAATCACGGACCATGACATGACGGTCGTCTTCACCAAGGAGGAGGCCCTGATTGTCAAGAACAATGACATCAAGATCTCCTATCCCAAGGAGAGTCTTATTGCACAGGTCCCAAGAGTTGATGGGTTGTACATGTTGCAGAACAAGCCCCTTGAGAGTAAAAATGAGGGATATGCGGCGGTTGAAGAGCCCAAGTCTCCAAAGCCTGATGTTGCACCACAGGCCATCACCATAACAGCTAACTCCACCAAAGATATAGATGCTGAGCTGTGGCATAGGCGCTTTGGCCATGTGGCTGACAGCACACTGCAAACTATGCAGCAGCAAGAAGTGGTTCATCGAATGGAGGGATGCAAGGCCAAGGATGAGGGAACGTGTAAGAAGGTATGTGATTCATGCCTCCAAGGCAAGGCAAAGAGAGAGCCCTTTGAGGGTAATGGACAACGTGCGGCATCAATCTTGGACCTCATTTACTCTTATGTGTGCGGACCATTCTGCACCCCTTCAAATGATGGCAAGAAGTACTTCCTAACGTTCATTGATGACCACAGGCGCAATATGTGGAGCTACTTCCTCAAGACAAAGGGAGAGGTTAAGGAGAAGTTGCAAGAGTTTGTTGCCATAGTAGAGCAGCAGACGAGTAAGAAGGTGAAGGCACTGCGCACGGACAACGGCAGTGACTACGAGGTGTGCATAGGCTGGTTGAGCCAGCACGGCATCAACCACCAGACCACCACGCCTTACACCCTCCAGAGCAATGGCGTTGCCAAGCGAATGAACCAAACTATCCTTGGCATGACACGAAGCATGCTCTTTGATGCCAAAATCATATCTCACTTCTAGGCTAAAGGTGCAAGAACTGCTTGCTACCTTGTGAATCTCACTCCGGCAGCCGCGCTTGGAAGACATGGCAAGAAGCAACAAGAGAAGCGGCTTAGGAGGCTTGGTCAGGGAAGAAGCTAGATGCCTCACACTTGAGGATCTTTGGCTGTACTGCGTGGGCAAAGGTCCAAGGAGGAGAAGGACGTGGCAAGCTCGATGCCCGTGCTTGCAAGTGTGTAACATTCGGATACGACACTGCACATAAGGCGTACAGGCTATGGGACAAAGCGGCATGAAATCTCATGAGGATTCGAGACGTCAAGTTTGATGAAAGGATACTCGGCAAGGATGAGTCGCTGGATCGTGTACATGCTCCCAAATCAAGAGAGTGGGTTGTGTTGCTCGAGTCATGTGTTCAGGCACCTGAGAACTGGCAGATGGTGCAAGTGAAGTAGAATGATGGTACTATAAGGACAGTGGTTGTGCAGGCTGTCACAACAACGGACTCTGACACTGAGTCTAAGTCGTCCGAGGCCTCTCAGTCAAAATCTGAGGCCGGTGGCTCTTCCTCAAACAACAAATCACTGGCACCGTAGGAGCAACGGAAGCAACCAAGCCTTGAAGCACCACTAGCAACACTCTGGCGCAGTACGCACCAGAAGAAACCACCGCCTAAGTACGATGCTGCGGAATGGATCGGACACAGCTGGTCATGCTTGGCACAGGGAGAGCCTGTGACCGTAGCGGAGGCTATAAACATGCCTAATGTGGCCAAGTGGAAGGAGGCAGTGGACAGCAAACTCGCATCCATTGAAGAGAGCAAAACATGGGTTCTGGTGGACAGGCCCCAAAACGCCCACGTGGTGGGGTCAAAGTGGGTACTCCGGAAAACGTTCAAGCAAGATGGTGCTATTGACATGTACAAGGCAAGAGTTCTGGTGAATGGGTTTTCCTAGCGTGAATGCTCAAAGTACAAGGAGACCTTCACGCCTGTTTTCACCTTTGCCTCCATCAGATCCATGTTGCGCATCGCTGCTGCAAAAGATCTAGGAGTCCACCAGATAGACGTCAAGACACCTTTCCTGTATAGGAAGCTTGAAAAAGAAGTGCTGATGGAAGTTCTTGAGAAAGTGAAAGCTCCTGAGGGCAAGGTTTGCAAACTGGTAAAAGCACTCTATGGGCTGAAACAGGCCCCAAGGATGTGGTACAAGGAGATGGACGGCTTTATGGCCGGGCTCACCTTCACACACTGCCAGAATGACCCTAGTGTCTACGTGCGGGAGGATGAGCAAGGCTTCATGGTGGTTGCACTATACTTGGATTACCTGATCATGTGCTCGTTGTCAGTCGAGCTGTTGAACAAGCTGAAGATAGATCTCAGCAACAGGTTCAAGATGAAGGACATGGGTCCTCTTGAGTTCTATCTTGGGATAGCCGTCCACTGCAATCGACCTGCACTCACCATTGAGCTGAACCAGACAAAGTACATCATGGAGGTCCTCAAGTGCTACAACATGGAGAAGTGCAAGCCCATCAGCACACCCATGACAACAAACATCAAGCTTTCCTCCTCCACGAGCCCCAGCACGGAAGCAAAACATTGTGAGATGGAGAACATTCCATACCAGTCTATTGTTGGCAGCCTCATGTATGCAATGGTAGGAACACGCCCTGACATTTGCTATGTTGTGGGACAAGTGAGCAGGTTTGTGGCTAATCCAGGGCCACAGCACTGGCAAGTAGTTAAGCACATCATGTGCTATCTACATGAGACACGACACATGGCACTCCGGTTTGGAGGCCAAGATGGATCTGACCCCCTGTGACTCGTGTGCTACATAGAGACCAACTGGGAGGCAGAATCGATGACAGAAAGTGCACCTCGGGTCTCATCTGCTTCTTGAATGGTGGTGCAGTCCCTTGGATAAGAAGAAAGCAAGACTCTCTCTCTCTCTCTCTCTCTCTCTCTCTCTTTCTCTCTCTACTGTTGAGGCAGAGTACATCGCTCAATCACAAGCATGCAAGGAGACATAGTGGCTGCGCAATTTGCTTGCTGCGATGAAAGTGCCACAGANAAGAGTGCCATGAAAATGGCACAGGATGATGTCATCTCCCCGCGGACCAAGCACATCGACATCAAGTACCACTACTCACGCGACCTGGTCGCAAAGGAGATTGTGGACCTGGAATACGTGGAGACCAAGAAGATGCTCGCAGATTGCAGGACCGAGGTGCTTGACGGCCAATTGCATTCTGCAAGGTCGCATCAGTATGGTCAACACAACCAATAAAGACTAAGGCCAAGACAGCAGGAGAAATGAGAAATCTAATAGCAAATGGACACAGGTGCAAGGGAGAGTTTGTTGACCTGATATGCCCATCGTCCATAGCTAACATTTGGACAGGCAAAGGACGGACTAGGCATGCACTGCTCCCTTGGAGTAATTCCCATAAGTCGAGTCCAGATAGACAAGGCATGCACTGCTCCTTTCGAGCAAGTCTCCTTGGTCTAAAGTGGATGGTATAGCCAGCCAACACTAACTAAAAAAACTCCTTGTGGCTTATACGTTCTAGAGTTTGTCTCTGGGGCGAGAGGTCACTGGGTCAAATCCCAGCCCAGTGAATAGCTTTCTTTGTGAGAAAAAGGGGGACAGGAAGGTTCTAAGAGACATCTTAGAACATTCCAAGGTCCTCCCTCGTGGCTGGTGCCACTTGGCGGCCACAGAGAGCGCCATGTAGGCAGGGGAGATGATGCAATTCAGATTGCCCCCAAAGTGGCTCATCCAAGGAGCCACTATGTGCCTAGGCTAGAGGCTGGCTCTAAAACTATAAGAACCTGTCAGTTACCTGTCATTGATTACGGTTCTTACCTTTGAAACTCCTCACAGAGTTGTCCAGTAGAGGCAAACACTAAAGAAGCATTGATTGGTCTAGGCTCCAGGAGTTGGCCCTTCGCGCGAAAGTGACCAGGTGCTAAGGACACAGTGCAAGGAAGTGATACCTAAGAGGTGCTCAGTGTGGAACCGTGATTGTGAAGGTAACATCTCCTCTTAGTTCTAATACTAGGCGCGGACGGCAAGTGCCATTGTGTCAGCATTTTTTTCTAGTCCGTTGCCTCAGGCCAGTTGAAAATTTGACCAGCTTTCTAAAAGGTGAAAGGAAATGTCACAAAACATATTCATGTGTCATATTGTTGAAAAAGCTTTATGAACCTTGGATATTCATGAAACTATGCCTCATTATTCTAAAGAACCCCCACTTCTCTCAGTGGAGGTTTTGGAATCAACCACTCATGATGCGGTATCATATGTGTCGCTCCTCTTGAGCGTCCCAGACCCAACATAAGGCTTATTCAAATTCTCGCTATCAAATACATGTGTCCAACATGTCTGACACTTGACATAAAATTGCATTTATTGGAAGTTATGAATCATCGAAGTGTCTCCTTTTGTGTTATCTTATTCTACTATGCACATCATCCTTGTAAAGTGTTACAACCCATACACACACAGATCCCTAAACTCTGAGAGTGATAGCTTTTTCCTTTGATTCATGGCCCACCGCAGGTTGATGTCAGGATTTTTATGCCATTCTTCCGAGGGCATTTTGGCTACATGTACTCACCTGTGGTGTCCAGTTTCCAAAGGTTCAGACATGCATGGTTGGCATCGTAACTGCATTAGTAGCTCACTTGTTACCAACTTTACACATCCGGCGCACTTTGGTGGCCACTTCAGTGACTACATCATTCTTTGAGACGGATTTTCAACCAGGGGGAGTGTTGTGTGGGATTCCATGTGTCCCAGTGTAGTATCCACCGCCTTTCACGGTGGAACTTGAGGGTGCTCCAATCGTTGCTGCAATGCAGTTGTATTTGACATGTTGGATGATCTCCATGGTCGAGAGCACTCAGTGGTTCGTACGAGTGCCAGGGGAGACCCATTCATGCTTGTTTAGGATGTTTGTCAAAGGTTGTACTATGTAGGCGGTCGAGACCCGAGAACTCAGTGGTTTGTATTGGTGTCTTGAGGTGACCTTGTGTTGCTATGTGAACTTCTGACAGAGAGCAAGTAGTTCCTGACCTTTGGGGGCTGATTATGCCTGCTTTGTTCACTATTTGTATTTCATCAATGGTTGAGGCTAGGGCACTCAAAGGCATTTTGCAAAGCTACATGAAGACCAATTTGGATGTGTTTAGGCTGCGATGACTGTTAACTTGGCTTGCTCGTTTGACCTTGGCGGGGTTGATGGGCCATGGTCGGTAAGCTGCTAGCACCCAGTGTAAGCCATGTCAATCATCAAAACGATGGGTATTATCACCGTCACTAGCCTATGTCTGCTTACATGCTGAGATGTTGCGGTGAAAAGGTGAGGAAATGGATAAAACCCCCTCAGCAATGTTTTTTGTGAGGGAGCAT
>SZWC01010114.1:75947-98532 GCA_023375785.1 Penium margaritaceum
AATGATTTTTGTTGAACAAATACGGTAAATTTTACTGTATCTATATCTATATCTATATCTATATCTATATCTATATCTATATCTATATCGACACCTACACCTAAGCCTACACCTATATCTATACCCACACCTACACCTACACCTATGTTTATACCTATATTTGCGTCTGTATCTGTATCTGTATCTGTATTTGCACTTGCACCAGTATTTGTATCTGTATGTATATCTATATTTGTATTTGTATCTCTATCTGTATCTATACCTCCATCTCCATCTCTGTCTCCGTCTCCATCTCCGTCTGCATATCCGTCTCCGTCTCCATCTCCGTCTCGGTCTCCGTCTCCGTCTCTGTCTCGATCCCTGTCTCGGTCTCCGTCTCCGCCTCCGTCTCCATCTCCGCCTCCGTCTCCATCTCCGTCTCCGTCTTTGTCTCTGTCTCGGTCCCCGTATCTGTCTCCGTCTCCATCTCCATCTCTCTCTCTGTTTCTGTCTCCATCTATGTCAATGTCTCGGTCTCTTTATCTTTCTCCCTCTCTGTATTTGTACCTGTCTCTGTCTCCGTCTCCGTCTCTGTCTCCGTCACCGTCTTCGTCTCCATCACCGTCTCCATCGCCGTTTCCATCTCCGTATCCATCTCTGTCTCCGTCTCTGTATCAGTATCGGTATCCGTATTCATATTCGTATGCGTATCCATACTCGTATCTACATGCGTATCCATATCTGTATGTGCATCCATATCGGTATCTGAATCCATATTCATATTTGTATCCGTATCCGTATCAGTATCTGTATCGGCTTCCCTATTCATATCCTTATCTGAATAGGTATCGCAATCCGTATCTGTACATTTCTCCATATCCGTATTCATATCCGTGTCCGTGTTTCTGTCCCTCTCCGTATCCGTATCCTTATCTGTATTCGTATCCTTATCCGTATCCGTATCCATGTTTTGTATCCGTATCCATATCCATATCTTTATCTGTATCTCTATCTCTACCTATACCTGTATCTGGATTTGCATCCATATCTATAACTGTATCCGTATCTGTATTTGTATCTGTATCTGTATCTGTATATGTATCTATATATGTATCTCTATTTGCATCTGTATCAATATCTGTATCCGTATCTGTATCTCTATCTTCATCTTTATGTGTATCTCTATCTATATCGATATCTCTATTTGTATCTGTATCTATAGCTATATCTATATCCATATCTGTATCGATATCTTTATTTCTATCTATATCTATATCTATATTTGTATCTGTATCCGTATCTGTATCTGTATATGTATCTATGTTTGTATGTATATCTGTATCTATATCCATAACTCTATCTGTATCTACATCTCTATCTCTATTTGTATCTACATCTATATCTGTATCTTTATCTGTATCTCTATATACATCTACATCTCTATCTGTATCTGTATCTGTATTTGAATTTGTCTCTGTGTTTGTATCTGTATCTGTATCTAGATCTATATGAGTATTTGTATCAATATCTATATCTGTATCTATATTTGTATCTGCATCTGTATCTGTATTTGCATCTGTATCTGTATCTGTATCTATATCTGTATCTGTATCTGTATCAGTGTTTGTATCTACATCTATATTTGCACCTATATCTGTATCTGTATCTCTATCTGTATTTATATCTGTATTTGTATCTTTATTCATATCAGTATTAGCATCTGTATCTGTATATATACCTATATCTGTATCTATACTTGTATGTGTATTTCTATCTGCATCTCTATTTATATCTGTATCTGCAAGTGTATCTATATTTGTATATGTATCTGTATCTGTATTTGTATCTATATCTGTATCTGTATCTGTATCTGTATCTGTATCTGTATCTGTATCTGTATCTGTATCTGTATCTGTATCTGTATCTGTATCTGTATCTGTATCTGTATCTATATCTGTATCTGTATCTGTATCTGTATCTGTATCGGCATCTGTATGTGTATCTGTATCTACATCTGTATCTGTATCTGTATCTGTGTCTGTATCTGTATCTGTATCTGTATCTGTATCTGTATCTGTATCTGTATCTATATCTGTATCTGTATCTCTATCTGTATTGGTATGTGTATGTGTATTTGGATCCGTATCTTTATCTGTATCTGTATTTGTATGTGTATATGTATTTGTATCTATATCTTTATCTCTACATGTATATGTGTTTGTATCTACGTTTGTATTGATATCTATATCTCTATGTGTATCTATTTGTGTATTTGTATCTGTATGTGTCTGTATCTCTATCTATATCTATACCTGTATCTGTATCTATATCTATATTTGTGCCTGTATCTATATGTGTTTCTGTGTTTGTATCCATGTTGACCTGCGTACCACGTACAATGCCACAACATTGTGGAAAACGCACAACGTTGTAGTCCATCCTGGGGACAACGTTGTGGCCCCTTCACAACGGTGGTTTTAGCGGCACTAACTACGCCAGAAAGCTGAACTTGACCATTTTCATCAGGTGTTATTTTCATGAGTACACTACACATTGAAATTCTAACTTCAATTCTTACCACTTAAACTGCACCTCCACTCATTTTTAGGCCCCATTCACATACATGTGAACAGAGGCACGTGCATGGCACATTGCCATACATTCTGGCAACCATCTGCATGTTACACACTACATTCTATGATCATTAGCAACGTTTTGTAAGCAGGACAGACAGAACGCTGTAAGAATTGTAAGCACAGTGTCAATACAACTATCAGTCGCATGTTGCACATTACATTCAGCAAGGAATAGCTAGGCATTGGAAGCAAGTCAAACAGGCGCAGTCAAAGAGGAATAGAATGTCTATGAAATTTATTCAAGAAGTGATTTGACAGAGACAATGTAGCCTTCCTACTTCTTAGCACGTCCTCGCTTGGCTGCCTTCTCCCCGGCAGCCTGGCATTTTGTGCCTGAGGCACGGGCATGTGAAGCTTGCCCACTGGCATGAGCATCTAGCCCTCCTGCTTCATGTGGCGGTGGAGGTGGAGTTGCAGGGGTTGGATCTGAAGCAGGAGTTACAGGAGTTGCTTCTGCTCCAGCATTTGCTTGTGGTGAAGTAGGTGCTGAAGGTGCTCCTGCAGCAGTTGATTCTGTTGCGTCGGGCATTTCTGCTGTAGCTATTGTTGTACCTGCTGCTATAGCTGCTGCTGTACCTACTGCTGTAGCTGCTGCTGAAGTGCCTCCTGCATTAGAGGCTGGATCAGCTGCTGTAGTTGCTGCACGAGTCTGGCTGCGACTGGTCTGCCTGCTTCCAGATGCCACGGCCGGGGGCTCCTGCCGCATGCGTACACGACGTGCATGCGGTAACATGGGAGAGTCAACCAGAACACGGATGTTGGCCTCCAGCTCAATGACGTCATCATCTCCCTCCGCACCGATGATGTCCTCCTCCTCATCTTCACCCTCATCACTGTCACTGCCGTCCTCTTCATCCTCATTGAGTAGCTCCACCTCGCCCCCCTCCTCCACAATCTCCCCATCATCTTCACTTGCCTCTCCGTCATCTGCTTCCTCTCCTTCTGCTGCCTCTGTTGCTTTTGGAAACTGCTTTGCTGCTCGCCCGCCGCTCTTCCCATAGTGCTTTCGCAGTCTGACATTGCAGCGGACGAGCAACTCCAGCGTTGAAACGAGCAGGCGGTTCCTACGTGCAGTGTGCACCAACTCATGAGTGGAGAACACACGCTCACATTCAGATGACGAACAAGGCTGAGACAACACTTTCAATGCGAGGTCACGCAATGTGGGCATGTAATGCATGTAGTTGACGTGCCACTCCACAGGAGTCATGCTCCTGCACTGAACCTTGGCCACAGCTGCCACAGCCTTTGCGTTCTTCCCTGCAGTGACAGATGGGACTGGCTGGACCATGACCTGACCTCTCTGGAATGCGGAAATCTCATGCAGCAAGTCATCATGCTTGTCACCAGGCACCAGCGCATCCACCACAGCCTGCCATACCTGCATGGTGGCTAAATCCTGTGACAGATCGTTGCCAAAATGCTCAGGGTGCATGCGGCGGGCTGCGGGATACAATGGGCAAGACATGTCCTTTGTCCAGCGTGCATTCAGCCTGCCTAGAGCAAACTTCACATAGGACTTGGGCACCCTCGCTGGTTTCCTGCCCTTCTTCTCACCCAGTGCCCTGAGCTCCTCTGAACAGTCAAGGAGGCCCTCGTATATCTCACCTGCAGAGCCACCACTCCTGTCCGCCACCCGCAATGCTCTCACCAGCGGCTCCAGTAGATCTTTGAGCTGACGGACCTGAACCCAAAACACCCTGCGACGGACGAGACGCCGCACCTCCTTCTTCCTCGCCTTGAAACCTGCATCCCTTCGCATTCCCATCTGCTTCCAGAGGTCCGTGTCCACCATTGTCTCCAAGTTTTCCTTCTGGTCAAGCAGCCGCTCGACCATGTCGAAGGTGGAGGCGAACCTGGTGTCACAGCGTGGCACGAGGATTTTGCCGTTGGTCCTTTCACGAAGCCAGGAGCGTGGTAAGTCGTTATTGCGCACGTAAGACACCACCTTTTCACACCTGCTGATGATGGATGCCCCCCAGTCGCTTTTCCCGATGTCTTTCATGATGAGGTCGACGTTGTGCGCGCAGCACCCTTGGAAGAACAGCTGCGGGTACTTCTCTTTCAGATCAGTGAAGGCCTTCTTGTTGGTGGAAGTGTTGTCACATATCACCGAGACCACCCTCTCCACACCTACTGCCTCAACAACACCTTCGATCATGCTGGCCGTGTGGTCAGCATCCCTGCTAAGGCCGCTGGCGTCACGTGAGAAGAGGTGAACAGATCCTTGGGCGCTGCAGGCCATCGCGCTGTAAATGGGCCTGACTTGACGGTCTGCCCATTCGTCCACGGCCACAGAGTAGCCGTAGATATCCCATGCCTGCTTCAAGGGAGCATCAAGCTCCTCCAGCTCCTTATCCAGTTTGGGGAGCAAGTCTTTGACGACACGGGTGCGGCTTGGGAGGCGGAACCCACTAGAAATCTTCCGAGCAGACTTCAGGGTCTCGAGGAGTACTGATTCACGGCAGAAGGATATAGGAGCTGCTTGGATGCACATCAGCTTCACCACGTTCAGCTGGCACCTATCATTGTGGCCGCGCTCGATGTGCTTGTCCATGCTGGTCTGCCGGAAAGAGGTAGCCCTCCTCACGTCGAACATCGGGACGATGTCTGAGGCTGTTGCTTGACTCTCCTGACGGGTGGACTGTCCGGGGTGAGGCCCCTCATCGTCACTGTCGGCCTCCAACATAACCCCGGCTGCTGCGGCTGAGGCCTGCATCTGGTACTTCTCCCACAGTTTTACCCACTGCACGGGTTTGTCCTTGGTCCCCCACTCTGCTCCAAGTCCCTTGTACAGCTGGACACTTTGCGGCTTCCATCCTGAGGGAGGCGGCGGAACTCGCTCCAGCCCGAGGGCATCGCGGGCAGTTGGTGGTGGGTACGGGCACAGTCCGATGTTGTGGTTTTCGCCGCTAAAATGGCCGCGAATACGGTCACAGGTCCCTGCTTTGATGGTGCCGCATGAGCCACAGCGCCACCCCGCTTTCTTCGNTCAGAAAGTCACCGCTGCACTGGCGCTTTCGCGGAGGATTCCAGCGAGTTGGGTCGAAGGAGGCGTCGGTAACGCCAGATGAAGGAATGGGTGACTGAACGGTGCCAGCAGCAGAGCTGGCCCCCCGAGACGGGTGAGACGACGAGCCAGAAGGTTGAGACGCCATGCTGGTGCGACACAAGTGTCACACCAGACGGCTAGCAGAAGGGTGGGGCGTTATTGAAGCCGATTACACTTTGAGCTCGTCGAACACCTAAGTCCTTCTGAGAAGACTTCGGCAAGCGCGAGCCTCGGATGGATGACCCATTCATGGATGACCCATGGATGACACATAACATGCCTCGGATTGGCATTGCAATGTGATGGACCGAAGGAAGGGCTTCGGCGATCGTGTGCCTGGGGTTGTGATGCACGGATGACCCATGCACCCGTGATCCTGGACTGGCATTGCAAGATGATGCATGTAGCCTCAATTCAATGAATATTTTACGAATTTTGACAGGTATAATGTATGAACATTTATTGGGTGAGGTGCATGTAAGAAGCAAGAATGGTGAACGAATCACGCATACAAGTTGACAAAAGACGAGTGTGATACAAACTTCATCAAACAAAAATAAAAAAGGAATCAAGGAATCTTCAGTTCAATGGTGCGGTTGGGTTACACGTGGACCTTGCAATCTGCTTAGTTTGAGGTGAGGCTGCTCATGCGATTGGCCCAATGGATAGATCTTGCTGTAAGAAAACCAGTCATTGCCTTGCCCTTGCTGAGCTGTATGATGCATGCATTGCATGCTGTGATGCAGCACATGCTACCATGCTATCCGTCGAAGTAGGTGGTCGCGGGTGAGCCCTCGTACGCGGACCTGAAACTCCGATTTTTGCGAAATTCCCGTGTTCCCTGTCGAAGACTCCCTGGTGAGCCATATGTCCATTTTGGTCTGCCCCGGGTCGTGTAAGAGGCCTATCACACAACGTTGGGGCAACGTTGTACTTCGTTGTAGCATTGTCGTTGTAGGGCCCCTACAACGGACAACGAGGTCAACATAGGTTTGTATCTATATTTGTATCTGTATTCGTATCTGTATCTGTCTCTGTATTTGTATCTGTATCTGTTTCTGTATTTGCATCTACATCTACATCTGTATATGTATCTGTATCTATATCTGTATGTATGTCTGTATCTCTATCTGTGTCTGGATTTGTATTCATATTTGTATCTATATCTTTATCTAATTGTGTTTTGGTATCTGTATCTACATCTTTATTTGTTTCTGTATCTCTATATGTATTTGTATCTCTATGTTTATGTGTATCTATGTGTGTATCTGTATGAGTATCAATATCTGTATCTGTATCTGTATCTCTACTGCATTTGTATGTGTATGTGTATCTGTATCTGTATCGGTATTTGTATCTGAATCTGTATCTGTATCTGTATCTGTATCTGTATCTGTATCTGTATCTGTATCTGTATTTGTAAATGTATCTGTATTTGTATCTATATTCTTATGCATATATGTATGTTTATCTATATTAGTATCTGTACCCGTATCTGTATCCGTGTTTGTATTTGTAACTGTACGTTTCTCTGTATTTGTATTCGTATGTATGTATGTATCTGTATCTGTATTTATATCCATTTCTGTATCTGTATCTGTATTTTTATCTATATCTATATCTATATCTCTATCTAGTTCTGTATCTATATGTGTATTTGTGTCTGTATCTGTATGTGTATGTGTATCTATATGTGTATTTGTATTTGTATTTGTATCTGTATCTTTATGTGTATCTGTATTTGCATGTGCATCTGTGTTTGCATCTGCATCTGTATCTATATTCTCCTCTATATTTGTATATGTATCTATATCAATATCTATATCTGTATCTCTATATATATATATCTATACATGTATCCATGTTTGTATCTGTACTTGTATTTGAATCTATATCTGTATTTGTATCTGTATCTGTATGTGTATCTGTATACGCATATGTATCTGTATCTATATCTGAATGTGTATCTCTATCAGTTTTTGTATCGTTATGTGTATTTGTATTTGTATCTTTATGTGTATCTGTATCTGTAGTTATATTTTTATCTGTATCTGTATGTGCATCTATATCTCTATATGTATCTATATATGTATCTGTATCTGTATCTATATTTGTATTTGTATCAGTATGTGTATCTGTATTCATATCTGTATCTGTATCTGCATTTTCATCTATATCTATACCTTTATCTATATCTATATCTGCATGTTTTTGGGTTTCTGTATCTGTGTCTCTATTTGTATCTATATATGTATTTGTATGTGTAATTGTATCTTTTATTCTATCTGTATCTGTGTCTGTATCTGTATCTATATCTTTATCTCTATCTGTATGTGTATCTGTATCTGTATCTGTATCTGTATCTGCATCTATTTCTGTATGTGTATCTGTATCTGTATGTTTATCGGTATCTGTATGTGTATCTGTATCTGTATCCATATCTGTACATGTGTTTATATCTCTATGTCTATCTCTATCTCTATCTGTATCTATACTTGTACATGTATGTGCATCTTTGTCTCTCTTTGTATCTTTATCTCCATCTTGGATGTCCTAGATAGTTTTGGACCCTCAACACTTAAATTCGATGTAGCATAGTATTTTTTTTGTGATCCGTTTAATTCAATGAACAAAAAAGGTTTGAATTTGATCACTTAAAAAACTTTAACATCGAATTTAAAGAACACTGGGGTAGTGCCACAAGAAAATCATTATCAGCAAAAACCTCGTCTTTGATGGAAATTGGCGCCGCCGATAAGAGAACTCAACAGCTCTCCTCAATTTGAAAAAAATAAAGAGTCAAATCTTGTGCGACTTCCGAAAGAAACAATAGAAAGCCAAGAGGGGGGGGAAGTTACAAAAAATAGTGAAGAGTCAGGAAACAGCAAAGGAAAGGAGTAGACAGCGAGGCTCTTGTACGGTTGGATAAATGTACACCAGCCGATTTCCCATCTTAGCGGCTCAGACCTTCATAGACGAGGGTTCCTTAGATTGCAAATTTCAACAAGGGGTACGAGGATGACGAATCGGCCAGACTGCTACGAGTGCAACTGAGGGGTTACAAAAGTCATAGAACAGTACCGGCACTACTGGTAAGGCTGCACACGAATCCTCGGATTCGTGAATCTGGTTCACGAATCCCGAATCCGGATTCGGATTCACGAATCTGGATCCAGGTGTTGGTCTTATATGGGATTCGGGAATCCACATTCGAATCCTAGGAGGGGGGAGGGGATGGGGCAGACAAAGAAATTCCTATACCTTGGTGTTCAGATCCGCCGACGGGCATGCAACGGAATCCTAAAGTTCCAGAGCAGGACTTCCGGAGATTTGAAACTCCAGAACCCCAAATGGCCACTGCCAAGGCCGACTGGGCCCCAATCGTGCGTGTGCAAGGCTTTATAACTCGGCACGAGTCATGCCGACAGGGACCAGTCAGACCACCCACGTGTCACGCCGCATGACACGTGGGTGGTCTGACTGGTCCCTATCGTGCGAGAATCCAAAAACCACCACAGTTGCGCTGGTAGTTCATGGAGATCTTTTCTGTACGGAGTTGAGCACTCGCATGTCCGTGAGATTCAGTCAGCCTCGGAAGATGGAGTTTTGTGCTTTTAGGCCTGGAATATACCCAAGCCTTTCAGTATCGCTCGGAATCCAGCATAAAAATCGAGTGTGCGGAGTCTAGCCGCTCGAGAAGTCCGCCGTCGACGATCTCAGTGGGATTGCACAAGAAATCACTGGTGTCCGTATCCCTATTCGCAGTATCCAACGAAGCAAAAAAGAATTCTACATGGAAGTCGCCACGTGGTGTGCCCTAAAAGTGCCAACGCTGCAAGTACCT
The DNA here is from genome assembly GCA_023375785.1 of Penium margaritaceum. Classification (NCBI taxonomy): domain Eukaryota; kingdom Viridiplantae; phylum Streptophyta; class Zygnematophyceae; order Desmidiales; family Peniaceae; genus Penium; species Penium margaritaceum. The sequence goes on from SZWC01010114.1 coordinate 85,459, forward strand.
ACAACTGTGCCACTGCCACAACGTACATCCACGACCATAGTCAAAATGAAAAACATACATAAAGGTCGCCTCACTCCCATGGATATGCAGATTCAAACTGTGGTTGACGAGTCTCGCTAACAACAGTTAGTGAGACTCTCCCAATGGATTCGGAGAATTTGCGAATCTACGTGGATTCGTGAATCCGGGTCTCGGATTCGCAAATCCGGATCCAGGCTTGGATTCGGACTCACGAATCCGAATCCAGTTTGAGATTCGCGAACCGGATTCGGTGTGCAGCCTTAACTACTGGACGGAGGAGCTTCTCATGTTTTTGTCAGCAACAATATGGTTCTGAAGCTAGGTTTGTAGACCAAATAAAGAGTGTTTAAAGGAAAAACTGTCGATGATGGACCGCAGATCCATTGACTGCATGAACCACTCCCGTTGTAAATCGGAGATTTGCACGACATAACAATCCAGGGGACTTGCCCATTGAGTGATCACAAATCTTCCTCAGGCAAGATTTCCTGTATCGGCACAACCTGTAGGGAAACTGGAGCAATTGAGTAGTATGTTTCAACATGAACAGCAAAGAGCAACACCTGCCTCTAGTCGAGCGACCCACAATGTAGTAGCAGTTACGGGAAACGGCAGAGGTGGAAGCAGCAGAGGAAGTTGCGGCAGCCATAAAAAACCAACCGATATCTCTTGACATGGCCAAACAATACGTGAAATGCAAAGCCCAAGCGTGGCTGGTCCATGTGGAAGCAAGGGAAGCGTTAGAAATTGTAGCATCTGAGGCGACATTGACGACCTTGACACCTGAAAAGTCTACAGCCGTACCAAAGGAATTGGCAAAGCTCATCAGTGAATTCCCAAGGGTGTTTCATGATACACTACCTTGAGAGTTACCAACACAATGCAAAAATGATCATCAGTTAGATCTGAAGATGGGTGGGAGACCGATGCTGAAGGGAACCTGTTGGATGAAGGATCATGAACGGACCGGAATAAAGAAGCAGCTGGACAAGATGTTGCGTCAAGGGTTCATCAGACCTTCCATATCACGGTATGCATCACCAGTCCTCTTTGTAAAAAAAAAATTAGGAGATGTGCATGGACTACCGGGAGTTGAACGACAATACCATCAAGAACCGCTACACCCTCTCGCAAGCAGATGAACTTATCAATCTATGAGGGACCCAAGTTTTTGGCACAATCAACCTACGCAGCGGCTATCATCGGTACGTGATAAGGATATCGAGAAGACATCATTCTGCACTAGATACAGGCACTTCAAGTTCAGGGTCATGCATTTTGGTCTCACCAATACCCCCGTAACATCTATGGTGGTAATGAATAATATCTTCTGCCCGTATCTTGACAACTTTGTCATCGTGTATCTCGACAAGATCCCGGTGTGTAGTCGTACTCCAAAGGAGCACAACAGACATCTTCAAAACGTTCTTGAATTTTTGCAAAGAGATATCTCTTTGGAGAATTATTAAATTCAACTGTTGTTTGATCCAGTTTTTCGGCCACAACATCGGCGGCGGACGGATCACCATGGACCCACAATAGGTCAAGGAAGTCCCTGATTGGCTCACGCCCACAAGTTTTTGGGACATCCAGGTATTTGGGGTTTTTGGAAATTCTATTGGAGAATTGCAAAAGACTATGCTCAAGTGTCAGCGCCTCTCTCTGATCTCACCCGGAAATGCACAGAGTGAGAATTGGGGGACACAAACACAAAGTGTTTAACTCATTGAGAAACACTCTGACCTCGGTGCCAGCCCTACGATTGGCGCATCGATGATGGACTACATCATGGCCACCGATGCATCCAGTCAAGCCATCGGAGCCGTTCGCCTCCAAGACGACATTGTTGGTTAACAGCCGGTCGCGTCCATGTCGACAAGATTACAAGGAATGGAACCAAAATACAAAGTGCATAAGAAGGATATGCTTGTAGTTGTGCATGCATTCAAGACATGGCGGCGCTACTTGGAATACCGGCGATGCATTGTTTGCAATGGCCATCAAGCATTTAAGTATCTCAAGATGTACTCCGTCTGCCTTCAATGATGTGGCTAAAAATCTAGATCAAACGGTGACCGATGTAGCCTTTGGAGATTTCTCCTTTTTTGTGTGCGTAAAACTCAGAGATGTTTTTAGAGATGTCCATTGTGCTCCTCCGGGATGGGGCTATAAACTAGGGCATTGTCAAGATACAAAACAAAAAAATTGTTAAGGTACATGTAAAAATTGTTGTTCATTGTCGCAATTAATGTTGCAGGGCCATTCATGAGTCCTAAAGGCATAACCATGAAATCAAAGTGCCCGTATCTGGTGGGGAATGCTGTCTTCTTGACGTCCTTATCGGATGTATAGATGTGATGATAGTTGCTGCGCAGGTCGATCCTGTTGAAAAGGGCCTCTCGGAGTTGACAGAAATTGATGGTAATGTCGTTCAACGCTCTATAGTCCACGCACATCCACATCTCTCCGGATCTATTCATTTAAAAAAAGATTGGTGCTGCATAGGGTCACGTGGAGGGTCTAATGAACCCCTGGCCGAGTATCTTTTCCACGTAATTCTTGATTTTGGTCAGCTTGTGATCGCTCATCTAATAGGTCTCCTTCAGAGTAAATCTGCTATCTGGCTTGAGGTCTATCTGATGATCAATTTTGTGTTGTTGTGGTAACTCTTGAGATAATTCGTCTGGAAAAACCCCTTCAAATTCATTGATGAGCTATGCAAACTCTGCCGGTATGGCTGCAAACTTCTTGGATGTCGAGGTCATTGATGTTGCCCCCGCTACGGAAATTTTTTGCTTCCCTTCCTTCCACGTGGACCAGCCATGCTTAGGCTCCACTTTTTATGTAATGTTTAGCCACTTCTAGAGATATCGGTTGGTGCTTTGTGGCTGCCGTAACTTCTTTTACTGATTCCACCTCTCCTGCTTCCCGTAACTGTTGCTGCATCGTGAGTCACTCAGCCAGAGGCAGGTGTCCATTTTTGACATCAATGTTGACGCATACTGCTCCGCTACTCCAGTCGACCTGCGGATTGTGTCGGTGCAGGAAATCTTGTCCAAGGATGATTTGGTGATTGCTCATTGGGCATTTCCTTTAGGCCATAAAGTTATGCAGATTTCTGATGTGCATCCGGAGTGGTTCGTGAATTTGACAGATCTGCAGTCGTTCATTTTTTTTTTTCCTTCAAACACTCCTGGTTTGGTCTTTAAACCGAGTTTCTAAACCATGTCTTTGCTGACAAAACTGTGAGAAGCTCCTTCGTCAAGTAGTGCTGTTACAGTTTTGCAACTTTTACAACCCCTCCGTTGCACTTGTAGCAGTATTGCCAATTGGTCGTCCTCGTACCCCCTGCAAAACTTTACATTCTCATGAACCCTTTCCTGCAGGGATTTGAGCCGCTCAGATGGGCGATCGGTCAGCACAGAAATTTTCTACCAGACAGGAGCCTTGTATTCTAATTTTGCCCTTTGCCGTTTCCCGACTCTTCACTCTATTCTGTGGATTCCCCCCAATTTTGGCTTGCTGTTGTCGCTTTTGGAGGTCATGCAAGATATGACCCGGCTTTCCGCAAGTCCAGCAGAGGTGTTGATCGCGCTGATCGACGGCATCAATTTCCATTGGAAATGAGATTTCTGCCAACTGCAACTTCCTTCCGCCACAATAAGGATTGTGGCTTTGGGATTTCCAGCTATTGGATTCTTGCATCCAAGTGTCATAGTTGGTGCTGTCAATGTGGTTGGCTGTTGCGATTGTTCACTAAAGGACATCTTGGATGCCAAGAACCCCAGTTTTGGGGACGAGGTTGCTTGCCGATGATAGTCTTGTAGAAACGCCGCATTTACTCTGCCACGCTAGACTCAAGATGCAGACGTTAGACTTTGTACTATGTGTCAAACTTATCGTTCAGCTTCCCAAAGCAAGCCAGGGTAGCGGGCGCAAATTTGCTCCAGGTTTTCGGTGGCGCGAGAGAGTCATGCCATGACAGATTCATCTACTCAAGTGGTAGTACACCTGTGGTCGACAATGTGAGAGCGGTTGCAAGAGCTGTTAATCCATCTCCGCCGGTCTCCTGCTGCCATTGGATGACCTTTAGATCGGACCACCAACTCAAAACAGCGCCACAGAAAAGTTAGGCCACGAGGTCAATTTTCTTTTTGTCATTGTTGACCCAAACGGGGGTGAAGCACACCTCCAAACTCTTCAGCCACATATTGACTGTCGGTCCCTTGGAGTTTGTGGGATCGAACGGCTCAGGGAGTGCCGGTTGAATTTGGGGTTCACTTAAGAGTGGCAAACTTCACTCGGTGGACATTGCTTCGTGTGCACGAGAAACTCGAAGCTCTTCCATCCCCGCATTGAGCTGTTGGAGCAAATGGTTGTTGAGACTCTCAATTCCCGACAGTTTCTGGTACATGTCTTCGTTGATTTGCGCTTGTTGGCTGGTGCCTCCCATCATGCCAAGTGTCCATACAATGGGCTGCGGCGGTGGCAAAGGGTTTGTCAAGCCTTAGGGGTCCATCACCGGACTGGCCGTCGGATTTGTGAGGGCTGCACCATTTGCCACAAACGTTGCTACTACCACCTCATGATCCTATAGAGAATTGTAGTTTGTGTGCTGTTGATCCGCCATCGCCGGAGTACTTGCTGGGGATTGCTGCACGTCCTCGGGTGTGCTCACTCCATTCACCGTTGTCATTGTAAAGTCCGTGATCTTCTGAAAAGTGGAGATGCGCTAAGGCCTTGTGCAAGGTTGTCAACAGGTAGTTGATGCGTCAGTTGTCCCTCCAGTGGGCAGGTAGTTGGCGCTCTGATACCAAGTTTAACAGTGGGCAGAGCGTAGGTGGTTCCTAGGGATGAGGTGCAGGATAAAAGATTATTCGAGAGTCTAGAACAATTGGATGATTTTATTTATGAAAAAAGTGTGATTGATGACAGGTGTCGGGTGCGTCGAACACATACATACAATGGTGAGAATGAGAATGAGGCATAAGTCAGGTCCTTGGCATTCGTGTCAAACAGCACATGCAAGGTTGCGTCTTGAGTGGTGGATTCAAGAGGCTCCACCGAGTAGTCGCGAGGCTTCGAGAATGTTGCGGTTCTTCTCTATGAAATTCAGGCATCATTGAGAAGTCGACTGAATGATACCGAAACATCGATGTGGTTCATGAAACTTCTCTCAACCTTTCTAGAATGTGTTGGAAGCTGTCAGAAACTTCGGGAAAGGAACACCAGAGGTCGGGGCAGTTGGCCAAAAATCTCTCGCCCGAACAGCGTAAAAATCCTGAGGTTGCCGTGCAGTGGGCCATGAATGCAATTACAAAAATGCCCACGTGAGAGTTTAAAGGACTCTTCTACATCAGGGACGTAACATGCATGGGGGTCTGAAACTCCCCATGCATTGAAAGGGAGCCTGTTGGACCCCGCTACCGCAAGGTCCAGCAGGAGCCAGTGGAAATCTAAAAGCCGAAAAACTCAAATGTAATTTGGGACATGGTTTGATTAGGGTTTTTATGTTAAAACAAGGGGGATTACATGTTAGGAAAAAAGAGAGAATGATCATTTTCTCTCGATCTGAAATGCGGGTGTTTCCGCTTGATCATGATTTTTGCGTGGGAGCGAGAATCGCAAGTGGGGTTGACATGCCCCACCTCGCTTTGCTAGATCATCGGTGCATGCCGCTGATCGAGCATGGTGAAGCAAGTAGGCAACCACCGGGCAGGGGATTCCTATTTTTCAAGCACCAGGTACGGAGACACTAACCCCCTTGCAGAATCGGTACAAGGGTTATCATGACCCTTGGTAAAAAGGTGAAACCGCCATGTATTCCTTGCCACAATGGCAAAGCCTTGCGAGTATTGTTGCAAGCTCCCTCGCATGTGCACGAATCCACCATTCCACGGGTGTATTCAGTGGTGATTACGGAGTGATTGACTGCCAATTAACTGGCCATCGACACACAAAAAATCCTGCTTGGTAGTCCTCCATAAATGTTGGAGAATCATTCCGTGAATCAACTTGGCTCTACAGCCATTTGTGGCTGTAGAGCCACAAATGGCTGTGGCACGTCTCCATGAGGTGGTGCACAGAGCTACACCTGTGGAGGTATGGCTGGTTTCACGAAGGGAGGAGGGCTGGCTCGTTGCGACTAAATTTCTTTCTGCTGATGTTGAAGCATGTGCTACTGAAGCTGCTGCTGTTGCTGAAAACAGGTCAGCTATTGTTCAAGTTGGGTGATCTGAGTGGCCTAAGCCGCATGCATCTGTTTTGCTTGCTGATTCTGAAGATTTTTAGCAGCGTGGCTAGCTTCTCTTGCTGATGCAGGAGTTTCTGTGCACTAGTCTGCTGCCTCAGAACCTCCCTCTCAGGTTTCCGAACTTGACATGATATGGCTTCTTGTTGCACCGTACACTGTGCCTCCTCAACCAAGCGTTGCGCCTCTCTTTCTTGGAGTTTTATGTGATCTGCGGCATGGCACCCTTGCTTTTGACCCATGCGTAGGCCATGCACGACTGATCAATCATCTACTGTAGGAGAAGCTGACGCAGCATACTCCACCTCCATGTTGCTCATGGCTATAATACTGGTGAAAGGCCACTTGATCACGTCTGCAAAGTGGCATCGCCTTCGCCTCTGATTGAGAGCTTGTACAGGGCTGGTGGAGAACGCCTCCACCACCAACAAAGTCCACTTCCACTACTGTTACTACACCGTGTTGAGAGCGCAATGCATTGCTTTCATACCATGTCGATATTCAAAGAGCAGGAGGGGACAAAGTCACTACATGCTCTATTGGAACAAGTGGGTCCCCTCCTGCCGTAGGATTTTTTGCACCCAGCAAGCATGCCTTGTATTTTTGGTAGAAAAACAAGCAGAGACAAAGGAGTGGCATCGAATCATCTTAGAGGCAGTTTTTGTGTACAAGGAACAACAGCTACACAAATAGCTCGGCTCTATGCTCTGGTATGACTCTTCATCCTGAACGAATACGCAAAGCCTTATTAGGCGGTCAAGGCTGTCTACGCAAGGGTCTCGGCACAGCAACTGTCTCAACGGTGAAATGCCTTCAAGATATCAATCCATCCTCCTTCCAGGCTGCCATCTTGGCCAGTATCACAGGAGCTTTGGAGGAATCGACCTCCTCCCAGGCTGACAGACCTTGCAAGTCGTACAAGGGTCTTAGAGGGATCTCCAACATCATCCTCCACCCAGGCCGACACGCAAGTAAAAGGCTTGGAACGGTCTTGGAGGAACCTCAAGTAGAGCCTTCGTAGTCTGGCGATGATGATAGTCTAGATATTGGAGATAGAGATAGTGGAGAAATTGAGAAGTGACAGGACCCTTGCGTTTTATTCTTGAGTTCTTGGCAAGGTGACCACCTGAACAACAAACTTCCTTCAGGTAGTTCAGATCTGCTGCCACCTCTGCCTTACTCTAGAGAAGCTCCGACCCAATGGAAACTTCATTCAATCATCGGCTCTTACTGACACCTTTGCTACTCCAGGAGGCAGCTTCCTCCTCAAGGAAGCTTTGTCAGATTCAGGTGAAATCTCACCTACATGATGCTTGCTCTTCAGGCCTTACTCTGAGGATTGTTGATGTTACCATGGTGCATGACCAGGCCCATCGATAAGGATCTACTTAAAGCCTGCACCAGATCGGCCCATGCAAGTCCAAGGGACTGGGCTTCATGCATGAATGAGGTGATGATGTTCATGAACATGTTATGGTGATGTACATGTCGACATGTCATGCAGTGTCGACATGCTGACGTCATTTTCCTTTGCTGAACAATCACAAACATCTTTAGTAAGGGGTTTCTGATTATTTGGAGGATGATTTTTTGGAAGTTTGTATGGGGGTTTGACACTCATGCGTTGAAAGGGGACCTGCTTGGTCCCGCTATCATGGTGTCCAGTAGGTACACCTACAAAAATAAGAACGTTAGATGCCGATTGTAATGAGTGAGAGGGTTTTTAAATGGTATTCATGCAAAATTCTGGATTTGAAGTTGAAACGATGAAAGAGAAGAATGAATAAGAGTTTTGGAATCCCCATTCTTCGAAAGCAGAGATTATAGTCAATGGGCGTCAGCCAAATTTTTCGTCGACTGTGCCCCCTCCCTCCCATTACCCCAAGTCCCTCGTGCATTCGGGATCCTTGATTGCAAGGGCCTGCAATCAGATGAGAGATTGGATGGGCGGGGTAGAAGGGGGGGGGGGGGGGGGGGGGGAGGCTAAAGATCAAGATATTGACTGGCAGATGTTGGCCATCACTTTTGATAGCGAACATGCCTCCCTTCTGCCCTCCTCTCTCCCACAGCTGAGATGCAACACCATCAGCAGCAGTGAGAGTCATTAATGTAGCCTCAGTGGTTCATCTTACCAGACGTCTAGCCGTGACAGAAAACCACCAGCAATAGCAGTATATTGTGTTTCCACACAGTGGAGCCACTCTGTTGGCGGTCGGAGTGGCCACACCTGTCACAAGATAGCAGTAACAACCATGGACCAACACACACAACAGCACAAGAGCACAACAGAAACAGCAATGCGGCAGCAATGTGGAAGTAACAGCCACTAGCAGTGTGGTAGCAGTGGTTGCGCAGGGTAGTAGTAGCAGCATAGCTGCACAGCAACAACGGCTGCCTCAACAGCAGTGGAACACTGGCTGCAATAGAATGGGTGTAAAATAGGAGCAGTATCAATCGTGCCAGAAGCGGGGCTCTAGTAATAGCAACAACAGCAGCAGCAGCAGCAGTGTAGCAATGGAGCAGCGAGCAGCAGTAGAACAACTACAATATCAAAGGCAACAGTAGCAAAATGACAGCAGCAACAGTTGCTACTACAGCAATGTAGCAGCAGTATAATATGCTGTACAGGGACTCCATAGCATACTGTTGTGTAACTGCACTGCACTATCACATAGAGGAGACATGTGAATCGGAGCTGCCATAGCATCTACGCAGGTGTGCAGTAGTGGCCGAAACAACAGTAGCCACAAGGGTTGTTGAAGAAGAAGGTGACAAGGCCACCTCCTCATTCGAGCAGCAGAAACTATGCAAGAGGAAAGAAAAAAACAGAGGAATGAGACAAGAGATAACATCCAAAGGAGCTATCACAAAGTTCCAACCTTTCTAACTTCATCATTGAACCTGTTGACATTAGCATGCCCTTGGTGATATCTTTAGTGCCTTATCCTTGTTTTCAGATGAAGTGTCAATTGTTTACAGCTTTTTAATGCTTAAAAATGTTGAAGGCTCCTTTTTTCTTCTTTGAATTTTACATATCAGCCCATGCTAAGCACCACACATTGTGAACTTACAAGGGAAATGGCCGGTTGATCTTTTTGGATCCTCCACGTCAGGCATAGCAAGTCCACGATTCTAGGTGATCGACGCCCTCCAACGGATGTGCGGCGAGATGTGGTGGCAACAATAGTTCCACAGAAACATAATTCAGAAGATCCGGGAGCTATTGCTAAAGCATTCAGGAGTTTCTCAGAAGAAGACACGTAGTTGGAGGCATACTACCGGGCTGGCAGTCCACCTCTCGTGCCTCAGACAGACACCACACCTACTTTGTGCAGGAGGTATTCAAGGGTGAGAAGGAGATAGTTGCAGACCTACATGCATGCAAGGTATGTGTGTTGCAGGTGTAGCTTCTTCAGTTGCTGCACGGATCAGATTGTGGCAAATTTGCCACAATCTGATCCCTTCGGAGGCATCCATCTCAACAATAGTCTCCCCATACCATGTGTACCTTCCCTAGAGTTCAAGGTTATCCTCCCCACCAAGGTGCGACCAAAAGTCATTGAGACATTAACACCCTATTGCAAAGGCAAGGCAAGCTTCGACTTCTGGAAGCCTGCCATTTTAGGGTTGGGCAAACACGGAGGGTGTCTGTCCTCACTACCACTGCCCATTCCAGACCTCCAACTCTGGCTTGGTCCAAGAAGCAACAAGAGCAAGGAATTACCTACTGTACAACGTTGTGCAAAAGACAATTTCTGATTTCCGTCCCATATTGGGCACAGCAGGGATGGGGACCTGGTAGGATTCTCATCCAGGCTGGGAGCTAGCACTGCTGTTATTTGCTGTGTAGACGTATGCGAGGGAGACCCAACTTACCGAGTTTTACCCTCTTTGTCATGAAGTTTCAGATCTTGCAGCTCACTACTCACGAGGTGCCATGAATTTCAACACCCACCTTGGGGCTGGTGTCAGGATACAATTGTGGGCCCTAGAAACTGTCATGCTAGGATTGCATCTAAAAAATGCCAACTTATTCCCCAGTTTTGATCGTGTCGGGCTTTTCAAGATGTCGGTGTCCCTTCAGCTCCTACCATAGGCCCAGCTCTACTACTTTTGGGTGAGATCGTCCAAGGAGGCAGCCAGAGCACATCAGTCTAACCCGGTTGTTGTTGTGATGATTGTGATAGATCCAGCTCCAACACTCTCTCCTCCTCTCCCTCTTGTCTGATTGGCTAGACTCATGTTGCTCCAGTGGCTGCCGAGGGAAAAAACAGAAAAGGGGTGCAGCAAGGGGAAGAAGCAGACATCGATGGTGAGTAATTGCAGTTGATGCCATGTCCATTGCAACAACTACGTGGAAGTCTTCTAATATAGTTGTTGTAAGAAACTCCTCGACTGGAGCAGGATTATGTGTAGGCTCCAGGCAGCACACACACAATGGACATCAAGCTCTACATAGGAGAGTGACGCCATAGCCACAAAAACAGTAGAAGCGTGAGCTCCTTTGGACAGCTGTGATGACTGGGACCCTCAAGGAGCTCTCCAAACTCAAGGAGGAGCGAGTATGATTTAAGTGGTGAGTGGTCTAGAGAATCTTCTCCTATCGTGGTTGTTGCTTTGGATGATGCTTGTGGGAAAGCTCCATCATAATGTGATGAGGATGGCCTTGACAGTACTGCTTGGACTCATGAATTAATGCTTGTGTTGTCCATGGTTGTTTTGAGTCCTGGGATGTGGTTCTAGAAGAGGTATAGTTCTGTGTGTTGTGTTGTTGAGTGTCGATGTCAGGTCATGAGGCCATAGATAACTAGATCATTGATTCTGGTGCCACACATCACATGACATGTCATCATGGTGACTTTGTCTTCCTTGCTCCCGTTGGATCTGTTTGGTCAGCTTGCACAAGACATGGTCCATCGTTGCCTGTCCAGGGTATTGGAGTTGTGCAATGTGATGGTCCGTGACGGCCCTTTTACATTTCTAAAATGCTCTTTGTCTCTACTCTTGAGTTCAATCTGCTCTCAGTTCGTGCTTCTACTAGGATGGGTCAATCTATTGAGCACTCAAATGACTCTGCCATATTGCTTCCTTGCGACACCCGTGCTGTTGTACTCCGTATATCTGTCATTTTTTCTCTGTATCATGTAGTTTATTGCATCCCCTCCATCTCCTCTCCTGTGTCCCATGTTGCATATGTTTTTGTCACTAGTGTTCTCTTCTCTGAGCACCAACGTCTGCTACATTGCCAACTTTGCCATGTGAGCTCAGACACTATGTTCAAGCTCATCCGGATAAAGCCATCCTTTATTCTTGATGCGACCTCTTTGACAAGCCATCCAAGAATGACAGCTTTGTCAACACTCATGGTAAGACGCATTGCTTCACTTTTCTTAACTCTTCTTCCTGAGCACTTTGCCAATTGGATCTGGTCCACTCGGATCTTTTGGACGCTATCCCTGCCAACTCCATCTTAAATTGGGATCACTACGTTCTTACACTGACAGAAGAATTCACCCAGATGCGGTGGGTGTGCAACCTCCATCACAAGAGCAATGCCGTCCTAGGAGTGCAACTGTGGCTCGTCATTGACAAGCTCCATTCTTGTCACACACTCCACACATTCCAATCAGGTAGTGGCGGTAAGTTCCTAGGTAACATGGACACATTTACTGCTGAACACGGTGTCTTTCATTGGCTCTCTGCCCCTGCTAAGCCCCAGTAGAATGGTGAGTCTACGCACTGGAACCGCACCATGGAGGGTGTGGTCCACGCCATGCAATTTAAGTGCAGTCACCATGTGGTTCTAGGTGCTCTCAAGCATGATGTGTGAATTCTTAATGCCACTAGCAGGTTCAATAGGGCCTCGCTGGAAAGATGGGCTTTTTGAGTATGCAAGGCACAAGTCTATGAAGATCTAGCAGTAACGACTGAAAAACAAAATTCAAAATATTCATGTGGTTTGCAACACTTCTGAGGTTGAGGCCGCAAGTCATGGGATGTGGCATAAACTGCCCTTTTCTATCCTTGGGACTGGCATAGTGGAAGCGGCGGCCATTGCTCTGTCAGCAGTTGAGAGCGACCGTGAGTGCAATCCTGGCACAGTGGCGTGCGGCCGTCAATATTGCTCAAGAGGTACCTGGTCTGCTGGGCCCCCCTGACAGGTGGAGCAGGTGCAACCGAGGGGCGTGAGGCCACAGTGGGAGTGGAGACAACGAAGAAGTCTCTGGAATGAAGGCAATGAAGATAACTACAAGAGATGCATGGCGAAGTAGACTAAATAGTTTCTAAACTGATTGAGGCCCTTTTGCATCTTGATAGATACCATGGTGGGACGGGATGGGATTTGAAAATGAAATCTCATCACACATAGGAGAGGCTTTCACCATCAAAAGACACACGTTTAAGAGCATGAAGTTCACATGTCGGCCACCATGGCACCCAAAACGCTACAATAAACCATCCACCCACCCTCCCTCCCGTCGATACCCACTCCCCCAGCACTGTGACCACACCCCAAGCGCCTCTGAAGTTCCCCCAACCCCACCAGCTTCTGCCACCGTCATTGTGAACATGAAACTCAACACCAACATCGTCCTGCACCTCAGCAGCAGCAGCAGCAACAGCAGCAACAGCACTCTCACATGCTGCACACTATGGATGTGTCACTGCTCTAGCCTTTTCATCTCTCAAAACACCATGAATTTTCCTTCCTTCTCAAGAGAAAGGTGGAATGAGAGCCCCCAGATGGATTTGGAGGAAAAGGGGGTGGAGGGGGAAAGGAGAGAAAGAAAGAGGTGGGGGGG